>JAPDSC010079269.1:0-10203 GCA_026290005.1 Latrodectus geometricus | reverse complement strand
ATCTATATTCTAATTATTGTGCATGTCACATATTTAAAATTAGAATATACAGATTATATATAATATAATCACATATTTAAAATTAGAATATTAAAATTAAATATGTAAGAATATACATAGTTTACATATTTAAAACTGATTGGTGCAGTTAATATTTACATGATTTTTTTTTTTTTTTTTTTTTGCATATTAATTTCAACTTAACATGTGATTTTCGTTATACAGCAATAATTTGTAATTTTTCTAAATAGTTTATATATATATGTGTGTATGTGTTGCTTCAAATAATAACAAATTTGTCACCCGTGTTAACTTTTCAAAATGGAATGCAAAACAGTAAATTTTAAGCCTATTATTTTATTCATACAAAATGGAATAATAAATCTTTAAATTAAAATATATTTTATACATAGAAATGTTAAGTGTTCAAAATAAAATTCTTTGCTATTCATATATGAACTACATAAAAGGTTGACAAGCCTATGAGTCGTCAAAATAGGTTTTATCTTGACTGCTTGGGCTGCAAAATTTAGATCTCTCTTGGTAGCCAGGTTGGCCCAATATAACAAAATGTAGACTAACGAATATTGTCCATCAATAATGGATCAATGTGACGCCAATATTAGGCCAAAATATTTTGCTACTTGGGCATTAACAAGGGCGAAAAAGAATCTTCTGTATAAAATTTTTATTGGCCTGTGGTAACCTAAATTACTTTTTTATCTGTTCCTTTACAAGTGTTCAAGTTTTGAGTCAGCCAGACTGCTGTTATGTCACAACACGATTCTTTTCACACGAAAGAATATCGCATAGGTGTGCTCAAAATATTTGTTTCATACAGCTGGCAAGCTGTCATACTCATGGAAGTATACTATTGTATAAAACACAATTCGTTTTTTTTTTTTTTTTTTTTTTTTTTTTTTTTTGAAGCAGAATGTTACATCACATATAAGGAACTTTATAAAAATTTTGATGAGGTAAAGGACAATTTTATAAAGAATTACAAAATGTTAATAGATCATGCTTTCAGATATGACATGAAGATCATATAGGGGGAAATTAATGGAAAGACAGTTAAAAAAGAATATAGACCAATAATAGGAAGGAAAGTTTGCAAAATATTACAAATGAAAAAATTATTTTGCAGCTGAAAATAGTACAAAAATCTTCAGCACTTACTATGAATACAAAGAAATCCACAAGGTGTGTCTCAGTAATTTCTTAATGGAGAATCCCAGAATCAAATTTACCATACTTTTATTTAATTAAGGCATGTTTAAGGCATATATGATGTCAGAAATTATTGAGGAACAGCTTTTGATAAGGATCACGTTCTGTTGACAACTAAAACTATTACCAAATTACCTAATGTCCAAAAATTTCAGCTATGATTTTAAAAGCATAATTATAAGAATTAGATTAAGATGATACGAATGTCATTTATCTAAAATACTTCATAAGCAAATTAAGGTTATTTTTAAAATTTTATAAATTAATTACAAATATGAAAATATATGTTAAGAATTATAAAATTAACTACAGATCATGTTCCTAGATAAATTCATTATTCATACTTTAAAGAAAGTTGTACAAATCATTCATCCAAATTATTTTATACTAGGCCAAAAGTTTATAATCTATTTCTTTATTGATATTTATAGAAGAATGCTTTTTATTTTCATATAACACATAAAGAAAAAAATAAAAACAAAGTTTTTTTATTCAGCCTTTGAAAAATGTAAAAGTACATCTTCAAAATTTATTCTTGATGATATATAAAATATTAACTGTATATTTTTAAATTGTCCACTATTATTTTTTATTCATGTTAGGAACACATTTAATAATATTATTGAATATTATAAAAGCTTGAAATGCAAAATCTCTCTAAGTGTTATAAATTTACAAATTTAATTAGGAAATAAAAATTAAAACTCAAACATTGCTATTAATATTGTATATACATATGAAAAATATACAACTCTTTAAATAACACACTTAAATTTACAATATAAACTCATGTAACATGCTCCATATATTTTCAACCTTACTTACAATAATGTGAACTATTATCACAGTAGTATGTATTATTCTCTGAACACAAATTATGAAAGTAAAATTGTTAACGTATTTCGTTTAATAAGAAATAATAACTTTTCTTTAACAATTATAAAGTAGAATTTTTTTTTATTTAAAACCATCTTACAACTGGTGATTTCAAATGGTATTAGTTAATTCAGATTTCAAGGGGAAAAAATGTAGTCAAATGGTTTAAACCACTATATAAACAAAATATATCAGATTAAACAGAACTTTTTTTAATACTTAATGCAATTTTGCCTTTTTTTCATTTTGTATCAAAAGTATATTTCAAAGTTTCCTACCGTACTTTTGTAAATTTTTATGTATATGTATGTAGATATACAAGGAAATTATGAAAGACAAGAAAATCTTTTCATTTCTATAAGCAAAATAAATGCTTTCGTGTCATTTTTTGGCATAAGATTTTATAAAATAACATTCAATATCTAAAATGCACTCTCAATAGTTCAACATGATCTGGACAGTCTATTTCCTCTTCTTGAAGGATACCTTGCCCCATTTTCTGATATCGGTTTTGAGTTCTTACACAATTAATGCATAAATTTTTTTTCTTGCAAATTACAATGCCAGATTGGATGAAGCCATAACAATTTGAGTTCCTGTGAAAGAAGTAATTTTTATTAACTGTATTTCCAACAAATATAAAAAAATAATACACTAAAAATTAATGACTTACTTTAGATCAATGCCTTTACAAATTTCAATATATTCAAGTTGATGAATAATTAAAGAAATATTTTTCAGTGAAGTCAATTTTATTTTATTATTCCACATTTTAATTTCTTTTTCTTTTATGTAAACCTAAAAATACAATATAATCACTTATTTCAATTATTCCATGATATTTATCAATATGTATAATCAATGAAATATTACTAATTTATATGAAAATGGATTGGAAAATATCAGCTGCTAATAAATGTTTAACTATATCAACAGCATGCAGAATAAAATATTGCAATCAATGAACTTATAAAGTTTGAGGAATAAGGAAAACATTTCATATGAAGACATTTATCAATCAATTGAAAAAAACTCAATTAATAGCAAAAGTTTGTACTATTACAAAGTTTTTCTAAATAATGGCAGATATTAAAGTCCTGAACAATACCATGAATTTGTAAGAAAAGCCAAGAATGGACTAAGTGGCTAATTTTTAGTATTGATATTTCATATCAAAAGTAGAAAATGAAGTAAAAGGAAATTTTTAATGAAACAATTCATATGAAAATTATGTCCATTATATTATTGCAAAAAGAAAAGAAATGAATGTTTAGAAAACACAATATCAAATATTTGGTGTAAAAAAAACACAAAATAAATTCATAGAATTATTAATAAATTCTAGACAAAAACCGAATTTAATAAAAAATTTAATCATAGTTATTTTTAAATAATTTAAAACATTTCTGGACATATTTAAAAAAGAAAATAATTCAACATATTATAAAAAAATTTTTTGCTTTTAATAAAACAAAAAATTGAAAATATATTTTTAAATTGCAATTTATTTTACAGATTGTACAAAAAATGATGAATTATTGTTTTAGGTCTCAAAGGCAAAAATAAATACTATATACATTGCAAAACTTTTACATTTAAATGAATTGTAGAAAAAACAGATGGGAAATTAATACTTCCTTTAACTACTTACTTTATAACTTAGATCATCAAAAATAACTATTTTTCTCTCCGTGATATGATTGGAATTCCATCTGGCACAAATAATACAGTTTTCAAACCCATTAACAGTCCACCATGAATTTGCTTTCTTTATGACATGTAGATTCATTTTTACAAAATTAAAAGAAAATTGTTCTCCATCTGTCTCATGAAGTTCAGATTTAGCTGCAAAATGTTTATTATGAGACTCTATAAGCTCTTTTTCAGTGACTGGGGATGTATGTGTTGATTCAGGATATTTATTTAATAAATCAAGAACTCTTTGCAGAAAATCATTGGACTTTTCTACCACAAATTCTTCTTCAATTGTCTGTGTTGACTTTGAATTAGAAAATAAAGAGACATTTTCTTCAAATTGAAAATCTGAAACTGAATCTTCATTTACAGTCTGATCTATTGAACTTGATGGAACAGTTATTTCTGCATCAGAAACTGAATCTTCATTTACAGTCTGATCTATTGAACTTAATGGAACAGTTATTTCTTCAATTTTAGAAACACTAATTCTTTCTAAAATAAAAAAAATAGAAAACATTTTACATAAAAAATAGAATACTTTGAGTATTAAAATGTGCACAAGAATGAAATAATGGTACAAACTATTTGAGTTATAAAAGAATTTAAAAATTTTGATTTCTTTGAATTTGAATATTATTAATTTCTTTTGAATTTGTTATTGATCCTTTGAATAGAATATAACTACAATGAAAGAAAAATCAAAAACAATGATTCTTGGAACAGTAAACTACAACAAAACTGATGAATGAAAAATTTATAAATACAATTATTAACTTAAAGCAATTATTAATTTAAAATTAAAGCTATTAATAGAAACTCTAAAACTTTATAAGAAAGCCAAAACAAAAATATTTCATTATTTATTACTGAATTCTTATTACCAATGGATGAAAAAATTAATTAGGAATAAAGAATTTCTTTTAAAAGTTAAAAAATTGATAAACAGATTTGTATGTCTATGAATTTACATTAAGATTTTAAAATGTATAATTAATGTTAAGAAGTTAAATCAAAAATTAAAAAGGATCATATATAATAAAAAGTAATTATGAAAAATAATTTAGCACTTAAAATGTTGAAAACTTTGTCTATATCATGAAATTATTAGTGATTTAAATTATATAATCCATAATATAGAATAAATGTACGGTAATATGCATATTATTTATAGTATTTTATCCAGATATTTATAAAACTTAAAATTCATTATAGTGGTTTTTCCAATTTAATTACAACATTTGACATCACATAGGGGACAACTTAATGGCCAAAGGGCATTGTAAGACATTTTAATATTGACATAGTCTTACTGGAATTTTTCATAGGTAGTGAGCTATATTCACATTTTGAAAAAGAGAAAACCCAGAAAACTCCGAAGTACACATATAATCCCAAGACCTTTTGTTCATAAGAAATATAGATGGATCATTCTAAAACAATAGATCACACAACATAATTAAGAAGAAAGAGATAACATTTCCTTTATTTGTCAAAGCCTAGAAAAATTATGTTCAATAAATATGCAAATAAAAATTATTTGACATATTTTTAACATTAATGTTTTTTTTATTCTTGTAATAACCGTTGAAGACAACCAAATAGTCAATGTACTTCTGGAATTGGGAACACTATTTTCTAAGGGGAAAATAATTTACAGCTTTAACACACACTATAACTCAATTCAACACATTAGTGAACATGAATCAAAAGAATAAATGTATTTCCTCTATTATATTCAAGAATACATCACATTGAGTAGAATAAAAATTTCCAAATACTATTCATATTCTAATAGCACAATCAGTCCAACTAGTGATTGAAATATCAAAAAAATGTTAGTTGTTAAAACAAAATATGACAATCAATGCAACATTTTTATCAAATCAGATTTAAATTTTTTTTTTAAAATCTGATCTTCAGTACACTAATAACAATTATAATAAGTGTTTGAATTCATAATAACCAAAAAGTATTTTTTCAGTACATGTTGAATAATTTATGAATCATATTTTATTTCAACTCTAATAAAACATTAAATATTTTTATGCAAAGCAAAGATCCAACAAAAAATGCTAAATAAATCTATCGATTTAGGATTATTTAAGAATAGTCTTAAATAAAATGATCCCTAAATTTATTTTTCAGACAATAATGGTATAAGTTAAATTAGATGAAACAAATTTTATGTTTTACAAGAAATCCATTATTGTAATCAGCTTATTTTCATTCACTAACTAAATATGTTGAAACAGTTATATTTCTTTAAAGAATAAGAGTGAAATTATTATTTTAGAAAACTTATTTCAATAGAAATTCACAAAAATACCTTTAATATATGAATTTGTTAATTGAAAAACAATAATTTTAATATCTTAAATAATAATAGTAGTGTGCATTTGTCGGAGCTGGCGCAGTGACGTTTAGGCCATAAGCCCGCCCTATAAAATCCCCAACCACTTTTAGAGAGTAATGGCCCTATTTTAACCACTAAAATCGAATCCACTTTTAGAAATCAATGGTATGAAAAAACGCCATAATTTTTCCAACCCCCTTTTAAAAACAATGGTTCTTAAAATAACCACTAAAATTGCTCACATCTCTAAAATGTAATGGCTGTGATTCACTTATAAAATTATCTGGAACGAGCAAGTGAAAAGTCGTTGAGACGGAAGGGTACCCCCTTTTTCTCAGATGCCACTCCCTTCATGATCAATGATTTTAAAGCCCTCTTTTTCTCCAAGGAAGATATTAATGTATATACTAGAGACATATTTTAAGTATTTAAAGATAACAAATATATAAATAAACAAATGGAAATGAATAAAAAGGAAACCCTTTTGGTTAAGGTATTCACTCGTATCTAATTAATTTATAGCTTTTGAGCAGAACTTCAGAAGATTCAATCAATGATACCTTCATCAAGTGAAAGGGCTGAACTCATCCAACGCTTAGGAAATTTAGAAGAAAAGTTTCAAAAAATAATTAAGAGGCTTGATGAGAGCTGAAGGAAACATTTGTTTTATAAAATCTTTTAATAGTTTCGAACTATTAAAAAATATATTTCTATTTTTTCCCTTCATGGTTCATTGAAAGGATTTATAAATGCTTCTTGATTACATATTTCTGCTAGTAATATGCAAGCTATTTTTCTGTAATGAAGAGAGAAGAACTGATCAAATAGAATATGCAGTTTATATTTAAAGATGTAACACCAGTCTTTTTCATTCTGGAACTCCATAGCAAAATCTTCATCGAAAGATTGATATCGTATAATATATCGCCAGTTCAGCTTATCTTTATATTCTCTCATCATATTTTCACCAAGTTTCTGAAAAGCAGAAACTAACTCCATATCTAGTTTCTCGTGATATTTTTGAATGAAAGCTTCACTCAGTGTTTGATAATGGGAGATAGCTCTCCAGTCTAACAAATTGCTGTGTTCTTCCATAAACACCTCAGACATCAGTTAATACCTGGTTAAGCTTTTCCAATCTAAATCTTTTTCATGTACTTCCATGAAATGTTCTGACAATTTCTGGTATTTAGAGATAATGGGCTAATCTTCTTCAGTGGCATATTCCTCTATGAAGGATTCACTCATAGGAGAATACTGGAAGACATATTGCCAGTTAACAAGTTCTGCCAGTCCCCTCAAAACATCCTCAGAGACAGTTTTTTTAGAAAATTCATTCCAATATACTTTGTTTGCCATTTATTATATCATATTTTTTTATGTGTGAGGTTTATTACTCATAATGTAGTGTCCGAGGGCTAAAGTATTAATACCATCTCCTAATATGTGTCGCTTGTCATCTTCCCCAGACAGAGCGAACTTATTTACACGTATGGAATGAATCTCATGTTTTGTGCTTCTGATGAGATTCATGGTTCTAAGCTGTACCTCTTGCTTGAATAGACAGTTCTTGTAGTCATCAAAACTTATCCTGTTTTTTACAACATACTTTTTTACCCTTTTCGACTCTTTCACTAAGTCAGCTTCAGTTTTACAAGCATACATTTTTGATCTTAACCCAATGAATTTTTCCAGCATTTTCATCCTTCATCTTCCCCAACACTTTTTTATTTACTCGCGACATTCCATACCTATTACCATCTGCATAATCAGATGTGTCAAAATAATCAACCATCCCTTTCATATCTTCACAAAAATTATCTGTTTTTATATCTTAAATAAAATTATCCGTATCAATGTATAACAATTTAATGCTTTGTCCATATTTAGGTTTCATGACGTTATAGTGAAAGTCGTACATTAAATGTTTGGATAGATCTAGTATACTCATTCCAACATATATGGGTTTATCAAAGATGACTTTAGTTTTATTCATATGTATAGCAGCTAAATGTTCTTCAAATATGGTTCTTCCTTTAAAGATGGGTTTAGCTATAAGTTTTTCAGCTTTCTTAGAATCACAGCAAAGCCTAATGTGGAGCCTTTTTCGAATGTTCTCCATTGTTTTCCCAAATACAGAGTTATTTATGAGCTTATAAAAATTTTTTTCGAAATCATTAGTTGCCCTGGTTCTCATCTGAATGTTTAGGTCTATATACTTCTGTAACCAATTGGACTGGCTGAACTCCAACACTCTGTGCACCTTTTTCAACTTTAGCCTCAGCTGCAAATATTGTTTCAGAACCCTGTAATGGAGGACGTAGCGCTCTTTATCATACAGGGTTGTTAGCAGTTTAAACTGCTTCGAACCATCGGGTATTCTATTCTCAGGGGCTAATGGCAAGTCTGAATGGCGATTATGCAAATATGTGGGATATTTGAGGTCGCGTTCTATAAATGTGGGTGGCTTATAGTCTTTATGCTTATATTTCATATAGAGGCAGAAACTCATAGGTTCATGCTTTTGATATTTCTGCATGTAGGATTTGTTATCGTCGGGTTGACAGGTGTCTATTTTGGTCGACATGCTTTCAAAATCTGCGCAAAGGCCGTTCATAAGGATTTATGGTAATTTTTAACTTTTATGTATTTACTATTATCAGGCATTACTGTTTTGACTGCTTTATTTTTCTTACATTCTATTTCATGTTTTTGCATATCTTCCTCAGAGTGATAAAATAAGAGGCACCTTTCACAGGGATATACTCTCTTGACATGTTTACTTAATTGAGCACTTATTAATTTTGACATGTCTTTTATCCAACAATAGTGGTTGTTCCCTTCTTTGTTTTTTATGTAGAGCAGATTAACATGTTTCTCAACCTTACTTTTAGCTATTCTTAAAGAGTATATGTTAGATTTTTCATCGTATGAATATACATTCACTGATACACTATTCATCTTTTCAAACCTTTCGAGTACTCTGCCTTCCATTTTCACAGGGAATTCAATGCCTTTGAACTTTAGCTCATTTTCGTATTGTTTATACTTTGTGACTCTTTGGGCATCTTTCCCCACTGGGTGCAGGGCAGAGAGTATTGCCCACATAAAACACTTATTATCCTCATTCTGTACGTTAATGACTGCTTTTTTAGCTTTAATTCTTTTAGGGAAGTCAATGTTGGATGCCCCTCTCAGCGGGTCGAACTTATTGATTCTCACCTCAATGCTTTTAATTCTGACAAGCGTCCAGCCTGAACCTCGTGCAACAAACTCCTCCATCTCTGTCAATAACTTTTGGATAACTGATCTGTAATAGGCAACCAAATCAGTTGATTCTAAGATGACTTCATTTTCTGTTTTGAAGTTCTTCTCCATTTCTATCAATGATTCATCTTTCCCTTTTTCATAGTCACAGAGAAATTGGAAATTAACCTTCAAACCATGCAACCTCTTCAGATGTTTTGTGATAAGTCCCCGGACTTGTGATGAAATATCATTCAAAAAGTCTTTAGGATGCATCAGATTATGCTCGTTTTGGATATCATACGTCTTCACACCAGATTTATAGGCAGTCTCAACTTCATGGGGGGTATATAGCCTTCTCTCCCACGTATCTGAAAACAGATCGGAATCAAATGCGAAGTGACGGTTGAACAGTACTCTTTCTATGTATGCTATAATGTCTGCCTTCCTTCCTAACTTGGAATAGCCTGTAATGCTATGCAATCGACAAAATTCACGTAGTTGGTTGGTAGTCATACTATCGCAGTTTTTGCATGTTGTTAAAATCATTTCTATGATCCCGCCCCTCCTGAGAGGCTTTCTTAGGCTTATAGTTTTGATGAGCTGACGTAGCACACTACTAATAATTCTAATTAATAAATTGTAAAACTTTATAAAGCACTTTTTTCTAATATTTTTTGTTTAAAAAGACTATTTTTATAATAAATTAATTTACTTATAAAAAAATTAATGCATTATTTTGCTATATGGTAACTTATAAAACATATTATATACAAAATTAAAATCATGCCTTAGTTTTT
>JAPDSC010079242.1:0-11856 GCA_026290005.1 Latrodectus geometricus | reverse complement strand
TCATTTTCTCTAATTCTGTAATGAGATTACAAATGTTCTGTAAAAGTGCATTCTAACATTTTTTGAGATTAAATCATATGTAAAAATTGTATATTATTGTTTATTTGTACGTAACTATTTATTGAGACATAAATTAAATAACATGCAGGCATTTTTATATGTTGGGAGTCAGATATTATTAATCATTTTTTTTTTTTTTTACATTTTGATGGCATTTTTTACAGAAACGTTTTTAAGTTACATAAAATACAATGAGTTTAGTTATATAAAAACCTTGATAAATTCAGACTTATCATTTATATATATATATATATATATATATATACAAAAAAAAACCTGTAAAATTGGAAATGTTTTTTTTTATTTATATGCTATTGATCGCTTAAAATTTAAGGCATTTTACTCTATCTCTCTACTTATATCCTTAAGCTTAGGGAGAGAGCTTATAAATTAGTCATTTCAATGAAATCTCAAAAACAAAATTAAGGTAATCTAGAAGAGTATAATATTTTTCCTGTACCAAATATGTACACTTAAAAGGAAAATTTCTATAAATGTATTGAAAAACAGTTATATTGCTCACACTGTCTTAATTGTTTTTTTAAATTAATTTTCTAAAATTATTTAAATTTTTAACGTAGCCTCACCAGCAGTATCACGCATGCTTTATGAAAATTATTATACTGTGAATTTAATGAAGTGTATAAAAAATAGTATATTTTATAAAATTAGTAAAGTATATGGTTTGTCGTTTTTGTTTAACAAGAGATATTAATGGTTTCAATTTTTTCACAAATCATATCTCAATTTAAACTCATTAATGATAATTACTGTTCTTTAAAATGATTTTTAACTATATAAAATTGTAATTTATATTAAATAATTCATAATTTACTGTATTATATTATTATATGCTTATTTTTTGTATAAATTAGCCTATTTGATTTTTCATTTGAGAAAATTTAAAAATATTTTAATTTTCTCCGATGGAACGTCAAATAGGCTAATTCATAAAAAATAATAAGTTTACGCTGATTAATAATAAATGTAATATCAATTGACATTAAAACATTTTTCTATTCCTATCTAGTGATATTAGTTTCGGGTTTTTAAGAAAGATTAAACATGTATTTAATCTATGAGATGTAAATGTAACATCTACTTATCAAGCTAAAATTGAATTTTCGATTGTCAACTTTTCACGTTTTGAATCAGCTATCATAGCCGTTGTCAAAAGAACAGGTGTTGCTTTCTACGATGAATTTAACTCATTTTATTGCTTTAATTCATATAATTCAATAGAATAATAAATATTAATCCTCGGAAATGCTCATTTTAATTTTAATAAAATTTAAAATATATTGGTCTTGTTAATATTTGATATTAATTGTATTATATTAAAAATTATTTTTATAGTGGTGTTTATTTTAATAGAAAACTAATTGGTAAACTATTTGCAAGGGATAAAATCAAAACGCAAAACTAATTACGTTTTCAAACTTTCTCGAGCTAGAATTTTCTTTCAAGTTAAAATTTAGAAAAATATATTGGAAAATTGTAATCCGATGTTCAATTGTTAAGTAAACTCGATTAAAAATGCAATCGATTTTGTTTTTAATTTTTCATTTTGTAATTGATTTTGATAGAAACAATTTAAAAGTTAAATTAGTTTCTCTTAAACAATTTTACTTTTTTCTTTTCTAATCTGAAAATTAAAATTTACTTTAATAGTTCAATCACAAAATTATCAAAATAGTTTATCATTTAAAAAAGAATAATTATATTCATTATGGAAAATATTTTAAAAAATATAAATAACCTTGATAATAATATTATAAATTTATTTCTTATTTTCAATTTCTTGTTATATGTTTCAATATTCATGAATGATTCATTTTTCAATATTAGATTAAAAGACAATTATATAAAAACTCTTCATATTTTATTTACAATTTATTCAACATATTCACTCGAAAGCTTATTTCTTACATTATTTTTGAAATAGTGAGACCTTTGTGTTTAATTTCACATAAAAACTTGACTAAAAAAAGTTTTATTATTATTTATAATTACGTTCTTATTAAAATATTCTCATCCAAAAGGATTAAAAGGAGTAATATAAATAGTATTCATAAGGTTATTTCTTACTTAGGAACTTTAACAGAAAATATGTATTTTTTATTGTAAAAACCCCTAAAATGTCTATATTTAGAGATACAAAATTTGATTCTTAATTATGCAAGTATGTCCTTCAAAACGTAACGTAAATATAACATAACATCATACACATGAAGAATTAAAATGTGATAACATTTAGAAAAATTATATCCTTTCTAAAATATTTCATTAAAACTTGCTGTTTTTAAAAAGCTAAGTTATAAATAGAAATAAACTGCCATACATTTTCAGTAACTTTAATGTTTTAAAGTTTCTGACTGTTTTTTGCGACTTCTTTTTAGACTAGACATTTTTGCCTTTCTTTTTGGACTAGAGATCTTGATTCTCTTTATACAATATTTTATATTTAATCGTTGTCTCAATAAATATGCAATATTACTTATTTCTTACTGCAAAAGTTTTTTCCATGAGTGTCACATTTAAAAATATTTTTGTTGCAATAAAAGTTTTGTTGCTTATATGATTGAAGATTTTGAAGTAATCTAATAAATGGCTTAAATCTAACTAAAATTTATAGAAACAAATGATAGCTTTTAAAATAGATGATTCGCTAAGAAATTAGTCTTGGTCTGAATATATAAGTTTTTTTATTCGGTAAACAAAGTTAAAAAATAAACAGATATTTATGTCAATATCTATTTTAATGATATTTTATTACATTTTAAATAGTAGGACAACAATAGTAGTTAACAACAACATTACTCCATATACAATTTGGTAAATCAAGGAATTTTTAAATCTTGTAAACTTGGATTGCTTATTCTTGTGTATATTTATGTCTATCCAGATAAGTTTACTCTCCTTTGAAGTTCATGTCTATACAAATTCATGTAAGATAAAATTTATTTTTCTCAAATTATTATAAAGTTTAATTAAAGGAATATATGGTATTAAAAACTAATAAACATTATTCCTGCTTTGAATGTCTTTGATACGAAAATGTTTCATCTGGGTACCAAAGCAAACTGTTTTCAGAACATTTTTATTTTTGTTGCTACAATAAACAAATATAAAGCATATTTTTATCATTGAAAACTTGAAATCAAAACCTCATATATACATTCGTTAACATTTATGACCTTTCTTTTTATGTTTTAATTGCTAAATGTCTAATTCATTTCAAAGAGTAAAATACATTTAGAGCTATTACACTATTTTTCTTTATATTAATTCAATGTTTGCATTTTTTCATTTTATTACACTTAAATTTAATGATACAAATCGGTTTAATATGATATAAAGATTTTTTTCATTATGTACATACTAAAATAGAAAATATTAACTTATTAAAATCACACCCTAAATCACATAAATGCAACACCGTGAAGGAAGCATGCACATGCCATGAAATTTACAACATGCATTAGTGGACGTGAGATATGCAAACTATTAAACTTTCAATGCAGACCCACATCATGCGCGTTCATGGCGCAACTTCAAAGCATCGTCGAATTCAAGCTCGGCAATTGTGTTTTTCTTGTATTTTACGATCAATTATGCCTCGCAGAAAACAGCGATCATTTTTGATCAAGTATCCGTGTTCGACAGACGAAGGATAGTGACCTACCGAGATTTTGGCCAACCGATTTTCTAATCGGTAGCCATCTTGGACACATTATAGTTGTATGGACGTAACCAAACAACTCTAATGTGATTGTTGGATGCAGGAGGTTACGAAGGAGTGACTTGTTCGATTGAATCCCCTTCAGTGCACCTCCTCCATGATGACAGGCTAATAGTGCCCATGTGCAGATTACTCAGATGGAAGTGATAGATTACTCAGCCACATTACGAATCCTAGCACAAAATATTCAGTCTGTAATACATTATCCAGTGTCTGTGCGTACAAAACGACGCCACTAACAGCAGTGTGATCTGTCCAGAGGAGTACATTGTTTCGTCTAAACTTGAAGCAGAACAACAGACATCCCCACTCCTAATAGGGCAATGAAAGAAGGATGTGGATGTCCTGGACAGGATATTATGGTATGGGGCGGTATTGAATATCAGCCTCATCCTCCTCTAGAACACATTGCCGGTTCTTTAAACAGCAAGCCCAACATCTCTAAGATGTTGGAGTCAATTGTTATTCCTTACCTTCATTGTTTCCCTACTGCCATTATTCAACAGGACATCTTTTGAAATTTTTATGTTTTTCAAATTTGTGTTTTTGTAAAATATATTAATTTTCACCTAAATACAATTGTTTGTATATCAAATTGATGGTAATTCAAGGTAGAATTTAATAACAAAAGCAGATTTAAAACATCCGAATTACAAAAAAAAAAAAGTTATATTCATTTTAGTAGAACAAACAAACACAAATTAATTTGAATAAAGGATGGTCAATAAAAAACCCTGTTCTGAGGACAAATCGAATCTTTGTAACTATAGTTTAAGTTATTTGGATGGTAAAAGAGTTATTCTTTTGGTTTTTATTTCCACACTTAAATAGGATTTTACTAGTGTATTTAAATATAGTATTGCTGTTTTTGAATATTTTAAGTACTGTTTTTGAATTTAAATAATTTTAAACAATATCACAAACAAGAAGTAATTAGACATCTACAAAAAAAGTCAAATTGTCATATTGAGAGAAAATGACTTCTCTTATGTTGAAATTGCAAGACAAATTTGTGGTTCAGTAACTTGTTCTAGTGTACGAAAGTTCTGTTTACGTTATTGAAAAAAAATAAAAAAAAAGAAATCAGTTGAAAATAAGACCAAATCAGGGTAAAAATATGCACAACTACTACTGCCGATAGAAAAATTAAATGGTTATGCCTTCAAGATAGAAAAATTTCATCAGTGCCATTAGAGGGGAAATGAATGCAGCGGGTATTGCAGTAAGTTGAAGAACAATAAGAAGAAGGTTATCAGGATTTGGACTACACACTAGAATTCCAAAGAAAAGAAAACCATATTTAAATCAAAAGCAACGTGAAAAACGAGTTAAGTGGGCAAAGGAATATACTAAATGATCAGAAAATCAATGGAAAGAAGTAATCTGCAGCGATGAGAGTAAAATATGGTAGTATGGTAGAAAATATGTGAGATGTAAATTAGGTGAAGCACTTCATCCAGATTGCATTGAAGCAACTACAAAAAACCCAACAAATATCATGAATTGGGCATGTTTCTCTCCAGATATTGTGGGCCAAATTAAAGTAATTGATGGTATCCTAAATGCCAAAAACTATATCGAAACTGTCCTGGAACCGAAATTAATATCTTCCGTCAGGAATTTCTTCCCCAACAAATCACCATTTATTTTTCAGCAGGATTCAGTTCCATAGCATTCAGCAAAAGTATGAAAAGTATAGTTTCAAAATAAAAGCATAGATATATTACCATGGCAAGTAATCAGTCCTGATCTCAATCCAATTGAAAATTTGTGGCAACGTTTGAAAATTATTGTACGAAAAAAAAATTCATCCTATAAAAGACAACTTATTGAATCTTTATTTAATTCCTGTCACCATGTGATTTCGATAGATGAGCTACAAACACTCGTTTACTCGATTAAATTTATTAATAAAATTGTTTTTTAATAAATTTCATAATAATATCTTACAATATATTTTATATGAATACGGACATTAAATGTTCTTAATGCACATGTAATATCATTCGTTTTTTAAGCTTATTAATAGTAAATATCGAGAAGTTTAAATTAGTGATATTTGAGGAATTGTAGTTATTTAACTCCAAAACTGATATTATATTGATAACTTCTGTTTCAGTTCAATGTTTCATAGCTTTTTAAAAGATATCAATAGGTATAAGGTATCAGGAATATAGAGGTATCATTTAACTATACACAGAATAAGTTGATTATTACAAGAAATGAACAGAAAAGAAAAAAATGACATTCATTATCAGCCATGAAGCAAACAAGTGTATTATATTTTAATAAAACTTTAAATATAACAATTGTTTTATATAATGTATTAAAAAATCACGAAAAGATTGACAATCTATATAGAGGAAATGTGACCATTAATAGAATTGTGTCAAATGATTTTAATGGAATATTAAAAATACTATTTTAAAATGAAATGGAAGTTTCACATAATACGTGCATAAGATTTTTTGTATTTATAGTGCTAAAAGAGATATAAGTGTGTGAATAAAAATCTATAACTTGTTCACATGTTCCTTTCACTTTACTCATCTAGAACTTTCCAAAATTCTTGATAGTTTGAAAGGCAATGGTTATTTTAAATTCCTACAATAAAAATGCCTAACAACATATGCTTAAAAGAGATAAAAAGAAGATAAATCACGGAAAGCCTATGAATAAGCTAATTTTCATTCAGCGTATGATGCTTTTAAAGATTTTACTTGAAACTATAGCATAGCTACCGTATTTTCGAAAAAAAACTTTCAACACATTAGAATCGTTTTTAAGTAGTCATTTCAAGGTCCTTAAAGATAGAAGAAAGTTAATGCATTTCTGTTATAGTGACTCCATTTTATTTGTTTTGCTTTAAAGTTTAAGAGAAAGAAAAACGAATTTTGTTGCATTAGTCTACAAATAAATGAAGTTTCATTTTTGTTATTATGAATATATTATATTCATCTCGATATGTGTTACAAAACAGTATACTGCTTTTTATTTATGTTTTATTCCTAAAATAACAATAGAGAGACTTTACCAAATACAACTTTTATTTGATTTTTATAATACTTTTTTGAAAATAATACAGAAACACAGTTATTGAATATATTAATATTAAATATGTTTTATATTAGAACAAAACTGTTTGAATCCTTCTAGATCACAGGTAATTTATCCATTTTACCTGGAATTTTCAAAAGCCATATTGTACATTCTATTAAATTATAATTTATTATAAAATATGAAAGAATGAATGCTTTCCAAGGTTTTTTTTAAATATTTAATTTTATTTTGATTGTTATGCAAAATAATTTTATTTGACAAACTTCGTTATGTTTCTACTGCATTTTTTCAATCTTCGATCATCGAGCTAAGTCTAATATATTTCCAAATTCTAAATCAAATTTTTGATAATATGTTAAGATATTTTATTAATTTCATTATATTAGTTCTAATTGTAATATAATATTAATTTAACTTTGAATTTTTCTGTAACTAATAATGTTTAATTTTAATAATATATATAAACGCTTACTAGAAAATATTTGGATTAAACGTAACACGAATAATTTCATAACATTTCAATTTTTTTGTTTTTTACTTGAGAGTATCCTGCTTAATTTTATTTATGAATAATATTTTCAATATATCTAGAGATAATATTTGGAAATGTATATTTTAGGTTTTTTATTCTTAAATGCATTTGAATCTAAGAACATTTTTCACATTTGCAGGTAACTTTTTTCATTATATTAAAGAAAATAAATAATATTATTATAATTTAATTATTCATATATAAAGTTTTACTAAAACATTTGTCACAACATTATACTAAAATAATAGTTATATAACTTTTTTTTATAAATTAAATAAACTGTACAATACCTTGAAACATTTTTTTATTTGAATTGTGTGACATTTTACAATTCAGAAATTATTATTCAAATAAATATACTATGATTGTTAGTCATTTTCCGTAGATTTTCATATGTTGCATATAAATTAAGGTTAATTTGTAAAGCATGCTTATGTATTATAAAAATATCATTCTCAATATTGTTTTGAACTAAATTTATTAGATAAGTGCTTCACACATGTTCAGCATGCATCATTTCTAATTCTCAATTTAAATGAAAAAAAATTCGTATCGAATTTCTTTATAGTAACAGTTAATATTTTTACGAAGCATTTAAGCTTTTGTAAGTCACCTATCGAATGATTATCCCGGAAATACTGCATTTTTTATTGAAAGGAAACCATGAGTGTCCTTAAGGGAAACCACAAGGGAAAAAATATATCTCAAGGGAGAAAGCTTAAGGAAAATCCTTAATAATCCCTGCAGATAGATGCGCAAGAATACAGCTGATACGTAACCGTTGTTCAACAGAATTGTTTTGCTGACCTTTTATCACAAAATCAATGTCGTTCTGAGCCAGTGCTGTCGGTTCATAATAAAAGGGTTGCATCATATAAACACTGATTTTTATTTTAGTATTTTTTTGTAATAAATACTTATTTCATTTCATAAAAGTTTAAATGATAACATTTGGTAGCAAAATTTAATTTAATTTTAACATTTTAGCATAGATTTTGTATTTTATAATGGAAAATATTTACATTCCTAGAAACTGAGGATTAACATTATCAATGACATCAATTCTTTTAACGATGTATTATTTGAAATTAAGAACATTTTCTTATAAAACAAAGAAGTTTTTTCATAGAAAATATCATTCATCTATCTTAAATGCTTATTTAATCATTTAAAATATTGAGTACCTTTTTAAGCTTAAGATTACTATAATAAGCACTAAATATTGAACTTTGAATTTAATTTAAGCATTTTTTAGCTTTTTCAAATAGTTTTAAAGGAAAGAAATATGGAAATTATTTGTAAAGATTAATTTATAAGAGAAGAATATATGAATAACATTGATCATGGAAATGTTTAAAAGGTCACAATTTAGTTTAATAAAACTTAAAATAGAGAAACTTAAAATAGACTTATATATAGATTATTGAGCTGATGTATTTTAAATAGCATAATACTCGATAAAAGTTCAAATTTAAATTGTTCTATAAACACATCGCTCCAAACATTATACATAAGTTGTAAATTTATAAATAAAAGTAATTATTATTATAACTATAAATTTAAAAATATATATACACATAAGAAACAGTGAACTTTAAAAAAATAAAATGACATTTTTCTTTGCAAAATAATTGTTGCAACAAAACAATTATTAATATCAAAAATATTCTATAGATTGAAGATTCACCTGTTAATAACTGAATGAAGTTTCATCTGTTAATACTTGATTTTATATTTAAAAGATTGTTTTAATATTAATTTTCTTGTTTTTATGACTAGGATGTAAAATCATTTAATAATAATTTGATAAAATTAAGATTTTCGTATTATTTGGCAAATAACGTAATTTTTTGGCACTATGTGACCATTTATCAAATCCATGAATTATAAATATTTGGAATAAAATGCATGCAAGATTATACATGCTCATGAAATTAATTATTACATTGAATAAGTACACGTTTGACTGATATATTTCACAGCATTAATGTAATGATGTATGAAATATTCACTATAAATTTTGAAAAGAAAATTCCTTGCCATATTCCAAAATAATTTAAGTGAAACACATTTCTGAAGAAAGGAGGACTGTTTTTATAACTTATAGAAATTAAACTAGAGAAAAATGGATTAATAGTCTAAATTTTTAAATTAAAAAATAGAAATATGAATAAGAATACTATGAAAAGTTGTTCAAGGTTTATGAAAAATTCTTTGGTCTAAATGAAGGTTATTTTTAATTTTACATAAAATTGAAAATACGGTTTAAGAAGAAAAACATTCTCAATATTTTGGAACATTTAGTTAGATTATTTACATTAAAACTGCAAAATTTACAAAGTATTTTTACCCTTAAAAATAATTCGTAATTTTAACTCACAATTTTGGTTTAGGTTTAGGAAAAATTGGTTATTTTCCTTATGCAATTAAAGCTTCAATATATTAATTCTTATATTTCCATTACACAGTTATATATCAAATTATCTTCAAAGATGAGAAAAAATTGAAATACTGTTCAAACATTTTAATAAGTGCAGCATAGAAAAACATACCTTAATGGTTGAAGATTTTTGTGATGTATGCTTAAGCCAAGAAACTAAAATACGGCATACCATTTCATAAAAAATGTAAGTATACGTAATAGGAAAAGTCACTTAAAATTAGCAATTTGCTAATTTTATAGTAGTATAATTTTGTGTAACAAAGTAAAATAGTTTTGTAGTTTTTTTTCATACGAAAAATCATAATTTCTTTTTGATAAGTGTGAACATAAAGTAAAGATTATTTAATGAACTTTTTTATTACACATATATATATATATATATATATATATATATATATTATACACATTTAGAGTGGTTAAAATTGTAAATTTGAACTAATTATGTATTTAAGTAAAATTGTGAAAATACTTCGTTAAAATTTTATTTTCTAGATTTTAGGTTATTTTTTAGTAATATTGTTGGAAATTATCCAAAACACACCTACACCTTAGGCATCGTTTTGTTCACGCATATCAAGCTTGACATGAAGTGCATATTTGTTTTCCAGACGTGACATGAATTCGTAAAAGAATCAACTGTCCATTTCGGCAATCTGTAAAATGAATACTTTTTAAGATTTTGGCTGCTTGATGATAGAATTTGTCACAGCTTCTAGGTTTTATTAATAGACTACTGCAGAAGATATGAAAGCTGCCTTTTTTAAATATCATAATTTTTTATTTTAAGAGCGATAATTTCTTGATGCATGTGGAGACTGATATTTGCCTTAGATATAAGGACACACTATTACAATTTAAAAAAAAATCATTCATTGTGTATTTTGTCGAGGTGAAATATTTTGATTATTTTAATATAGTTAACATTTCAGGTGAATGTGTTTTGTTTTAACACTATGAGATAACATTAACTACGAAACTACATACAGTCATGATAAAGCTTAATTACCAGGCTTTTAAAAATTTTTCCCTGCATGGAAGTTAATTAAGTAATTGAATTGCCTTCTTTGAAAGCGTCTCCTCTTTCTTTGGTTAATTTCGATAGAAGTTTCTCTGTACGGATGTTAAGGCTAATTATAATTGTTTTTAAATGAGTGCATTTATTTCTATTGAAATAAACCGGAAAAAAGTTCTAAACAAACCTAAAAATGATGTAATCACTTTTCTTCCACCAAAAATAATTCACTTTGAAATTCCGAAGCAAATATCAAAATAATAATCCTGTTTACAGCTGCATTAACCCTTTTTTTACAATTCAGAAGACATATTTACTTTTCTTTATGGATACTATAAAATATTAAATTTGTTAATGAAAATTTTATAATCTAAGAATGAAAATTAAATAAATGAATCAGAAAAGAGATACACCTTTCAGAAATTTTGTACCATTCAATCCAATTGTATGCAAGGTAACTGTAATTCATGGTAATGCATAGAAAAATCGATTTATATTTCTTTAACATATTTCTTTGTAAATCGTGAAAAAAATTAAATTTATATTCCATAACATTTGCTACATAAAGATTTTCCACACATTATGTCTTATTTAATTTAAAGTGACATAATAGTGAAATATTTTATTGTCATATTGGTATTTAAAAAGATATTTTTCTAAAGCTTGATTATATATCGTTATTAATACATAATATGTTTGGAGAAAATGTCATGTTTTTATAAATCTAATTTCATAATACAAATGGCGTTTCAATATCAAGCAACTAAAGCAGTTATTTTAAATGCAATTATGAAATAAATTACACTTTAAATAACTAATTTTATGGTAAGAAATTATTGACAAATTAGGAATATGTCAGTATAATTACTTTTTGAAGAGTAATGGTGACTGTAATTTCTATTGTAACTTCAAACTTACCTATCATATAAATCTAAGTCATTTTTCTAACTAATCATCTAAATCATATTTGTATCGTATAAGGCTGTACCATATATTTAACATGTAGG
>JAPDSC010079234.1:56081-84405 GCA_026290005.1 Latrodectus geometricus | reverse complement strand
GCTTGGACGTTCATTCTCGCTATCGGAAGGTAATCAGTTCGAATCCCAACTCAACCAAAGAACCATCGTGTTCTTTAAATATGCCGTGATCGCAGTGTCCTTCTTGTGGAATGATGTCTCTTGTGGTAGCGGGTCAAGTCTGGGTATCTTGTGCTTCTAAATTACGAAGCCCCACCCATATTAGGGGCAACGATGGCACACTCACTGGACACTATGTAAGGTGCCATCATTTCCACCTTTTGTACTGCTGAAAAATGGAAATCTTATAGCAGCCGTGTATTAGAAATAAAAAACAAAATTTCAGTAAATTAATCAAAACAAAATGAATGACAACCGCATTTTCGTTATTGTAACTATATTTAAATGTGCTTAGTGTATGTCAAAGCAAAAAAAAAAAAAAAAAAAAAAAAAAAAAAAACTACTAATTAGCTATATAAATATATATCAAAGTTCAGAATTTTTTTTTTTGTTCGGCATAATTTCTTTTAAATATGGCCTAGTCTAGGAATCGTATTCTTGATCCCTGGATTTAAATTACGGTGACTCATATAATTTTCTGTAGTTCAAAATGGCTTACCTACTGAGTGACGTACTGGATAAAGTGACATCACCACCCATGGTGACGTTGAATAGTTGTAAATAAAATTAGGTTAGGTTATGACGGACGGTTGTGCAGCTCTATGCTAATAGCTCATATTGAAGAGGATAACTAAAGATAATTATTTTATAATTAAACACACTTGATATAGGTATCCTTTTATAGGGTAGGCAAACATTCATACAAGAAAAGGACAAAGACAGGAGATAGAAAAAGAGAAATTACAACCATACTCAAACCGGGATTCGAACCCATGACCTCCCTATCGGCAGTCAGGCACGCTGACCCATAGATAGAGTTGATGGATAAATGGGTATTAGTTGCCATTCATTTTAACTATATTTTCTTAGATTTCTTAAAATTTATGAAAATTTTACATTGAGAAAAAAAGAAGTGAAATGAGATCAGCAACCTCTAGTATCATTTATTCGCATAGTTGCTAAACTCATGTAAGATTTTATGTGTGCAAACCACATTGACACAAGCAAGATGAGATGAACTAAACACCTATTATTTTTTATAATATACACAAGTTTAACAATATAAAAGATGTCTCCAGAAATAAATTAAAATTTTATTTGATTGTGAAATGCGTAGCCTGAAAATGACACTTTATTGAGTATGCAAGTTAAACATTTAAAGTATCTGGTTTTATAAGCTTGTAATGTTGGGTCAAAAGATATTTAAAAATTTTAACATGCGAAATACTTAGAACTCGTATGCAACAAGTTGTTTCTATAAAAATATGCCTCTGCATTAGATGTATATTTTACATTCTGCATCCAAGTAATGACTAATAAACAGAGCTTGCCTATCGTGTTGAATAATTTTTAATCACTTTGATGTAGTTGTCCCCCTCTTTGAAATCAAAATTGCTGTGTTACTTTCTGCAGCTACTTTATTAGTAGGGTGCATAAGTGTTTTCCAGGTTTTCTGCTTTGCGATGCGATGCTTCAACACAACCCCACTCTATTGAAAAAAAATTCCAAAAAGCAATTTGAGAAATAGATATTATCCTACAATAGCGCTATGTTCTTCTATTATCTTTTTTTTTCTAACGGCGGTCATTGGGTGACTAATTCTTTGCTATAATAAGGCCGGAAACTACTACTCATTTAGTATTACAGGGTGGGCACTTGTGAACCAAGACATGGAGGCGAGTAGCATTACCCACGTCACACTACCACAAACCCGTATATAGGATGGGTCACATTGACCCATCATCTCATAAGAAATGACAAGGAAAAAGAAAGGAACACAGAAAGAATAAGGAACATCTATCCCTAAACCGGGATTCATACCCGGGATCAACAACCTAGGAGTCAAGAACACTAATCACTCGGCCATGGACCGGTTCCTTCTATTACCTACTACGAGATACTAAACTTTTGAAACTCGATTATCGTAAGAAATTGTTTTTAAGTTATGCATACAATAACGGTATTTCTTCTAATAATATTGTTGTTGTTGTTGTTGTCGTGTCCCAGCCAGGCTGGCAATATGGGGTCTGCTGCTCCACTTTTCCAACTGAACCATATTTGGTGTAGAGTCCGACTTCCTCAGTACACTCATGCCATAGAAAACCGTTTATAGGGTAGGAATCCATTTACACACAAAGAAAGGACAAATACAAGAAAGAGAGAGAAAGTACATCCATGCCCGAGCCAGGATTTGAACCCAGGTCCCACCCATCTGTAGTCAGGTACGCTAACCACTAGACAGGTTGGGCGGCTCTAATAATCTTATAAGTATTGATAAATTTGTAATACATAAAGTTTTGTACAATCAACGTAAAGGAACACAATTTCCTCGCCAATTTTTTTTCGAATTCACATGTTAAAGAATAAAAAAAACAATATTCTTAATATGTCTAATGATTAATATAATTATCACAAAATTCGTTTCTTTCAAATATCAATATAATATACTTAATTAGAAAGATTAATATCGTAGCTAAAACCGGACCAAATTTAATGCAATTCATTTATTATCAGCATCTTTGTAACAAAGAGATAACTGATATCAGGAAAGAAAAATGTGTATCTCCTCCTCGAGGATCGCGGAATTAATTTTTGCCTCGAGAGTAATTCGCGGATGTTTCCGTGTCCCGTTAATTAATATTCCATTAGCATATTCCTGCGGAAATTGAATTAGCAAAACAAATTAGCCGACTAAGCAACGAATTTAAGCGAGCACTGATTTCGAAGGAAGTTATTTCCTCTCCACCACAAAAGAAAATGCAAAACTCGTAAGTGTGAGTCCCATCTTTGACCGAGTCAAATGAATACGACGGAGAACTTTATCGAAATATCGGGAAGTAACTTCCGATTTCTTCCGGGCGTAACTAATCAGATCCTTTAACCCTTTCATCGGGTAAGCATTTCATCGGTCGGTGGGCAACTTCATTAATTTGAATCTTTATTTCATGAGTAGCATAAGTTTACATTCTGGTATTCGTCATAATTCATCTCACCATCGGAAGTTTTATCGATTTTGCTGTTTGTCGTGATGTATCTTTCTAATTTTCGAACATTTTCAA
Organism: Latrodectus geometricus; assembly: GCA_026290005.1. NCBI lineage: Eukaryota > Metazoa > Arthropoda > Arachnida > Araneae > Theridiidae > Latrodectus > Latrodectus geometricus. The sequence continues at coordinate 81,268 of JAPDSC010079234.1, read as the reverse complement.
TACCATAATTAAAACTGACTCAAATTGAATTGAAATGTAACAAAACCATTATTAAGTAAAAATAATCAAATGAGAGAATAATTTATTGATTCGAGAATATATGATTAAAGTTTTTATAGATCTGCATTGATACTACGTATAGCTGTGTCACTTAAATTGCTAACCACAAAAGGCAACACCTTGAAAGAAGCCCGCATATCGTGTAAAATTTACATTCTGAGATGCGATATGAGACTCCATAATATTAGTTTGGGGAAAAAATAATCCATTATTTTTTCGGTAGACGTCTGTAGTGATCGATATCTCGTCAGGTATCTATCAAACAATTTCAGATTTATGCTCGTTGGAAAGGTGACATTGGACACTAAAATATCCTCTTCTGGTTTTTTGTTTGATGAATTCAGTTACGAGTTCAAGGTTTTAAAAATGGAAGACATCAAACAGAAAATTCGATACAATTTAGTTTTTTTTTTTATAATGCCAAAAAGGCTAATCAGGTGGCTGAAATTGTGAAATTTGCTTATCGTCCTATATAAGACTGTAACAACCAGTTACGTACAATTTTTGTTTCGTCGATTCCGTTTGGGTATTTGGATGCTAAAGATGCACCTCGCATGGATACAACATGGTCGAGATTGTCTATAAAATATTAAAAAATGTCAAACTTGACAGCATGTCAGCAGTCGTAGCTTCGCACAAGACCTAAAAATCTACATGAAAGCTGTTTTAAACCTTTTTACAAAGTGAATCCAAAAGAAGTTACATAAAGTTCACGTAAAAATAATGTATTTTTTGTTCCCCAACTTAATATATATCATTGCACATGTACAACTCGGGCAACTACAGTGCCACCTGTAATGACTATATACAAAAAGTAGCGATTGTTGATTTAAAGTTTTGTAACTGCTTTCTTCTGTAAATTATGCCTCATAAAAAGTATCGAGTGCTTTTCTAGCAAGATTCTTCCACAAAGAAGGAATAGTTGTAATAGGTATTGAAGATTATTCTTCAGAGATATCGAATATTGTCTTGGGCAGAAATAAACAACTATGATGGGAATGCTGCAGAGGATGGTGAATGTATGAGACCGATCGCTAACACCTCGTTGTACTGTTGTACGTGATGACAAGGATATTGTGTGAAAGGCTTTGATCAGTTCTATGCCACTTTATCACTAATGGCAAAACAAATCCAATCTATTACCCAGCATTTAATATCCTTTCATCCCAAACCGAGATTTCGAAGATTTCGCTTAACACTTACTTGTTTTGTTTGAAAAATTTGAAAGAAGATTCGCTGACTTAATTAGGTTGAAATAAATAAATTTTATGATATTTCCATTTAATGAAAATGTCAAAACTGATGGATATTGTCACAATGAAAATGTCAACATTGATGAACAACGTGTCTGCAAAAATAGGACATTTAATAGATATCACATCATTCTCGGTCGAGGAAGAAATTATTAAATTAAGATGCGATATATTTCTTAAATCCAGAGCATATTTAGTGATACTGATTTTTGGAAATTAATTTCTGAGGAGACGTTTCCAAATATTTACAAATTGATTTTGAATTTCAAATCATACATTGGATCGAGGTATCTTTGAGAATCTGCTTTTTCAACCATGAACAAAAAACAAACATGGGTCGCCTTTAACAGATGAACATTTAATTTCGTGTTTATTCATTGCAATAAGCCCATACGAGCCACAATATCTACAACTTGTCGCATATACTGTGCCAAATTTCAACTAAACGAAGTGAATAGTATGGTCAGTTTTTGATTTATGAATACTTTGATTATTTTCGTCAACAAATTTTTATTTTGTAAAAATTAATATTAAGTTTTTTTTTTAGAAAAATTACATAATTTTTTCTTATTTCCGAAAATAAATATGCACGTTAATTTAGCTCTGCCATTGGTAGACCGCCTTCGATTTTTTAAATGTGGAGTAGACCCCGGATCGTAAAAGTTTCGCCACCCCTGCTTTATAGCATTGCTTTGCTTATTTTTCAAAGTATTGCTTTGTTTTATCTTCTCTTATTTTGATTTAGTTGCAATTTCTTTTTATACAGAAACTCTTTGGGGGAATAGCATGAAATTTTTTTGACTTTTGTCCTTCGAGCTTTTCAAAAAAGAGTGTTCTATTTGCATAGTTGACCATTTCCCTCCTGATGAAGACGTGCGCCGCATGCCGTTTCCCTATTTGTATTATACAGTTTTTCTTGATTTTGTCTTATTTGTATTAAAATGTAAATTTTTTCTTACTATTGCCTTTGATTTTTATTGTTCTTCAAATTACCAAGATAGAGAAATAGAAATATCTTCATATATATATATATATATAATGATATATATAAGAATGTATTTTTATATATATATATATATATATATATATTATTGTATTATTGAATATATAACTGATATATATAGAAATACATTCTAATTAATTTCATTAAAGCAAATAATGTTTTTGAAGGAAGGATTCGTTCCGTGAATTTGATACCAAGTGCTTCAGTAAATTTCGAAGGGAGAAGTTTTTGTGAGATGTAATTTTTTTTTCTTCTTAAAAACCTTATCTTATCTTTTCTTACTTCGAATGCAGTACTTTCGAATTTATTTGTTAATCATTTTTACTTCTTTTAGATCACAAAATAACTAAAGCGCAAGAAAATAGATTCTTGATGATGGGTCTACACTATCACTTTAAAATAGCACACAAATGAAATAAATGCTTTTATTTTTTGAGCCAGATAGGTAATGAAATTTATTTGGTTGTGTATGGTTTAAGAAATGATTTCAAGTTTTGTTCTTAAAGAAGTTTTTCTTGCATAAAAACACATTTTATCATAAATGATTTCGAAACAACTTGTTGAATGTGGAGAGCAATGCAACTGTATAGAGATAAGAAGTAGAAAATAAAATTTCTTTTTCTAAGCAAGTCTTCGCCAAATGCTGTAATGATATAATAAAAGAAGTAATGATGTTAATTAATTACGTGAACATATAAATGAAATCAGAATAGTCAGATGTAAAATTTTAGAGAAAAAGTATATTTATATTTGTGCACCTAAATATAAAACTCTTGCCCATATTATTAAGAAAAATTATGCATTTTCTTAATAAAATAAAATGTGGGTTTTTAGTGCCAAATTTAAAAAATGAATTCATCATGGTTCTAACGTCAAAAAAACTATTTTATTATTCTGCGAAGTAAAACAATTAAATTTTCCAGTAATTATATTTCCAGAAAAATTTATTTATTTATTAATGAAACCTGCATTTCCTTAATAAAACAAATGTTTAGTTTTCCAATAAAAAATTTTAATAAAAATTGAGTTTATTTTGGTCTAAATTAGAAAAAACAAAATTATAAACAATATTTCAATTTTTCAGTACATAAAGTAATGAAAAAAATACTGTTGTATTGAAAATAAAATTATGCATTTTCATAATAAAATAAAATGTGGGCTTTCCAATATCGAGTTTTAGAAAAAAATCCTAGTTTTTACGAGAAAACCGAAAATAATTTCATTATTCGGCAAGACAATAATATTTCAATTTTCTTGTAGTATTGATATTTAAGGAGACTCAATTCATCATTTATTGAAAAAATATGTATTCAGTTTCGTAATAAAACGAATTGTTGTCATTCCAAAATCAAATTCCTTGTGATTTAAATTAGGAAAACGAAAATATTTTTTTACTATTTTGCAAGGCAAATATATTTCTATATGACCATAATAAAGATATTTAAAAAATATTTCCTATTTATATAAATTATTGAAAATAAAACCATGCATTTTCATTACGAAACAAACTGTGGACTTTTTAAATGCTGAATTAAAGTAAAAAGTGAATCATTATGAATACGATGTGTAAAACAAATATCATTTTATAATTCAATAACACAATATAGTTTCAAATTTCCTATTACAATGATATTCAAGGAATCTTATATGTATTGAAAACAAAGTGTGCATTATCTCAAGGAAAATATTGTGTTTCAATAAAAATTGGATTCATCGTGGTTTAAACGAGAAAAACGAAAACCATTTTAATGTTTGGTAACACAATATTTCAATTTTCTTGTAGTAATTATATTCGAGCTAATCCGACAGGTACAAATAGAATTTAAACTGGCAAATATAATGAAAGAATAGTGTTTGACTAGAAACAAGTACATATTTTAGATTCTTAGAACTCCATAAGTTTAATATTTTGTCAAAACAAAAGCATATTAGTATTACTTTTTCTGATGCTAAGTCGGACAACATTGAACACTATATATAAGAATTCCTTGTAAATATAGCTCTTACATAGGTGACTTCAAATTTAATTGAATTTCAATCCAAACTGGAATTCATATGACGCTCTAATAAAACTTAATAAAGTCATCTGTCTCGAAAAATTCCTTAATTCGTGAAGTCTCTAATTTAATAAAAAACACATTATTAAATGTATGGAGCAATCTTAAATGCATTTGAATCATTTGTATTGTTCAAAATTATTCTAAAGTTGCTCCAAAAACTTATAATACTTTTTTCTAATTTTTTAATCAAATTAAGAATTCATTATGAATGTATGATTTCACTTGTATGTTCTTATTTTCTTCTTTCGAAAGTTTTCTTATAAGTTAGATTCTGCTGGATTTTTATTTTATTCCTTAATCTGTCATAAGTATCAACTCTTCCTGCTATTCAGTTCAGCCCACAAATCCAGGAACTAATCCTTGACATTTGGCAAAGTTTTTTTTCAATATTTGATCGCCAATATTCAATTATTTAAGTTGATCAAAGCTTGTATTCTTTATTTCTTTTAACCATTCATAAAAGAAAATATTCCTCCATGCAGTACGCGGAGTTTATCTATATTGTGATAAATACTGTCTAAATTTAACAGTAGGAACCAAATTTTATAAGAAGCATTTCGTCAACCATCATCCAATTTTGAGCAACTTCTTCTTCCCTTGCGATGAATCGTACCATTTCATGTAAAAACAATCCGATTAAATATGAAATCTATGCAATTTTAGGAATTTTTATAAAGTTTAATTGGAATTCAAGAATGATTGACAAAAGACCAATCTTATCATCGTTAGTGTTATATTTTGGAATAATTCTGTTGAGTTCGAACATAGGTTAATCCGCATTATGAGACAGTACTTGAAATCGAGAATCGTTTTCACTAGTTATAGTTTTAGTTTTCTAGATTCGACTGTAACTAAACAAAGTTAACACTTTTCAACTTGCAAGTGATTTTCCTATATAACATTTAGCATACCTTTTGCAAATTTTTCCTCGTATTTATCACAATTTGTAATCATATTCTTAAACTTAATCAACTTGTGAATATCTGAAAGACTCAGTTCTACTGAAATAGTTTTTAATTTACCTTTACCCAGAAATGTTAGTTTTGAAAATATTTAGTCCTATTTTAATTTCCCTAAATTACTATATTTTGAATTAGAACTAAGTAATGAATTTTAACAGTTAAATTGATTTACGTTAAGACAGTATAGTTAATAATTAAATTACGAAAATATAATTTAATAGTTTATATCTTATAATTTAAAATCTAAATATATCAATATTACAAATGTATTCTTTTATAAATTTTAATATATTCAGAAAATTTTAAACAATATCATATGTAAGTTTAATTCAGAAAATATACCACTTACAATTTAATGTGAAATATTTATATTATCTATTACTTATTCCATTCGTCGTAAATAATATAATTCGTATCAGTCGTAGAAAATATTTAGTTTATAGAAAATTAAATCTCATTAAAGCATTTCAATAAAAATTTACATTCAAATTGTCAAAACTGTGCTTAAATCACTTACAAAAAATTTAACGTATGTATATTATTTTTTAAACACATTAAATATATCAGTTTCAACCACTGAATATCAAAGTATAAAAAATAATAAAGTATACTAAAAATGTAATTCTATAACGTTCTCCTTGATCGTCACAAAGAATGTCCTATTGCTTATGAAGCAGTTTTTACAATTGGAAAGAAAATAAAACTCATTCAAAAATATAGCCATTGCAGAAAAAATATAATGAAAACAACTTTTATTCAAAATATTGAACACTGAGTACACTCATTTGAAATAAACATTTTCTTATCTGTTCGCAAACGCCATTCAAAATTATGAGGTTTTTGGCTTCAACTTCCTGTTTCAATTTAGATTCTAGAAATTTTTCAAAATATCATTAAATCATTATATAGACTAAACATAACTGATATGGCAGGTGTCCATGTCCGTTACTTTTGCCATATTCGTCGTAACCATTATATTTCATTATTTAAAGTGCTCAATTTTCAGTATAAATCTAAAGTTATTTTCTCTAAATCAATGATTTTTTTTTTAGTTTTGATTTGATTATATTAAATATGTAATTAATTCCTGGGTCACTTAAATAATATTATATCTAAATCAAAACGAATATTTTTTTAAGAATAATCGCCATTATGAAAAATAAAAAGTTTTTTGAAAGCTATAGACATCATAATAAGGAAATGTTTACGAAAATATCTTTGAATTCTTTCTCAAAATTAAAAAAAATGAGTTTGTAAGAAGCAATTGTAATGTTAATAAAATACAAATATCAGCAAAATAAATAAAGAAAGTAGTATTTTGGTTGATCAGTATATAGTAACATTTCATACTGTATTTTAGCTGTATGTGATTAGGTATTTCTATCAATTAATATAATTTTAATTTCTTGTGCTCTTTCTTATATACTCATTATATTTTACTGTGACTTTCGATTTTGTGCCTAAATTTTAGAGTCTAACTATAAAGAGTTATGTATTTACTGTGATTTTCTTAATCAGATTCTGTAAAAATTGGAAATAAACATACATTATCTGTTAAACTATACAAAAATATATAGAAATTTTGTTAAAATATAAAAATATTAACACTAGCCTTGTGTGTATTTCTAATGTGTTATTTTTGGTTTCACATTTCTTTTACTATTTTTCATATACTTATTACTTCTTACTGTAAGTTTCGCATTTATGCCTAATTCTTAAAATTACCATAAACAGCTATACATTTACTGTGACTTTTTTAACCAGATTCTGTTAAAATTGGAAAAAAAAAATATGCATTATCTGTTAAATTATAAAAATGTATAAAAATTCTGTTGAAATTGGAAAAAAAAATATGCATTATCTGTTAACCTAAAAAAGTATATAAAAATTCTGTTAAAATATAAAAATATTAGCACTAGCCATGTGTGTGTTTTCTGTATGGTTATTTTTTGTTTCATTTCTTTTACTCTTTTTCATATATTTATTACTTCTTACTGTAAATTTCTTATTTGTGCCTAAACCTTAAAATCATCATAAAGAACTATATATTTACTGTGTTTTTTAACACATTCTGTTAAAATCGGAGAAAAATATAAGTTTGGGGAAAAAGAAATCCATTATTTTTACGTGAACTTTATGTAACTTCTTTTGGATTCACTTTGTAAAAAGGTTTAAAACAGTTTTCATGTAGATTTTTAGGTCTTGCGCGCTACAACTGCTGACATGCGGTCAACTTCGATCATTTTGATATTTTATAGACATTCTCGACGATGCTGTATCCACATGCGAGGTGCATCTCTAACATCAAAAATACCCGAACGGAATCGACGAAACAAAAATTGTACGTAAATGGTTGTTACAGTCTTATAGAGGACGATAAACACCTTTCACAATTTTAGCCACCCGGCTATCTTTTTCGCCGTTACAAGAGAAAAACGAAAATGTATCGAATTTTCTGTTTGTTGTCTTCCATTTTTGAAACCTCGTACTCGTAACTGAATTAATCAAACAAAAAACCGCAAGAGGATATTTTAGTGTCAAATGTCACCTTTCCAATGAGCATAAATTTGAAATTGTTTTATAGATACCTCACGAGATATCGATCACTACAGACGTCTACCGAAAAAAATAATGGATTACTTTTTCCCCAAACTAATACTAGCCTAATGTGTTTTCCGTATGGTTGTTTTTTATTTCATTTCTTTTACTCTTTCTCATATATTTATTACTTCTTATTGTAAATCTTGTATTTGTACCTAAACCTTAAAGTCATCATAAAGAACAATATATTTACTGTGACTTTTTTTAAACATATTTTGTTAAAATTGGAATAAAATATGCATTTTCTATTAAACTATAAAAATAGATACAAATTCTGTTAAAACATAAAAATATTAATACTTGTGTGTGTGTTTCGAATGCGTTTTTTGTATAGTAATTTTTTGTTGATGAAAAACTCTTTCAAATTTCAGTGAGAAGAGGACAAGGATGCCACGTTGGGCAGTCCAGCTACAGAGACGGAGAAACTTTCAAACTGGACTGCAGGACCCAGTGCACCTGCCAGAATGGAACATACGGGTGCGTGTCTCTGTGTCCACATGAAAATGTTCGACCTTCATCTAAGTGTCATCATCCCCAATTGGTCAAGATGCACGGGTCTTGTTGTCGAGAGTGGCTTTGTGACTCAACATTGATGGAAGGTATATGGTTTGAAAAGCAGTTATAAAAATACAACTTATTGTCTTTTTTGATGGGCCGTTGAATCTAGAAAGGATATACATGTAAACTAATGTGTCATGTCGTTTAAAAAGCTATTAGGAGAGAGTTCGGATATTAGTCGTCATAAAAGCAGGTCAACCATGCATTTTTATCAAATGTAACTCGTGTATTAGTTATGACAATGAGAATTAATAGATAGCTCATTCAATATTATTTGTTTTGCGACTTGTTCAAATCACTGAATATATGTCAACCGTTTAGCAATAATCTGTGTATGAATCTACTACAAAGCCTGTTTTCCCAAAATACAGGCTGTGGAATTCATTTCAGTGAAGCAGACTTTCACCCAGCACTTATGAAGTGCATAAGTGCTAGGTGCAACGCTTTCTGAAAATAATTAATACCTTCCCTTTTGCCACGACAAAAATTTTATTAGCTACCTTATACTAATTATTTATTATACTATTGTATAACAGTCGGATACATATACTCTGCGGATCTTATTCAAAATTTCATCAATAGGTGTTTTCTATCTAAATAGTTAATAAATTTAATGGAAGTAAGTTTAAAAAAAATTTCTATTTTTTCTTTCCTTAAGAATCATTTTTCGACAGATAGTGATGTTCACATCACTTTCTGTCGTGGAGTTCATTCTACAAAGAGATTAATTCTAAGAAAAGAAATTATAAATTGAAAATCTTGACTGTGTGTATGATAGTACTTCGACATTAATTGCATTGTTAGAGCGAATATAGTCAGGAATATATATCTACACTGGAGAATCATTCATAAATTCGTAATATTCAATAGTGAATTACTAATAAAAATATATTCTTATTTGTAATTAGCAACCTTAAGGAAAAAAGCATATCGTTGACGCCAAAAAAAAATTCTCCAAATGAAATTCTCCAAAATATTTTGCCTTTCAATATCTTTGAATCAGTATTTATGTAAACAGAAGCCCAAACACTACTAGGGAGCTTAATTATCAGTCTCCCCTGAAAGACAATTTTCTCAACAACAATTACTTTTCCTAATTCAATAGTTTTTAACGTTTTTCCTCATTTTTCATGTTACAGAGATACTCATGATTTCAGAGAAATTTAATTAGTCCAAATTTCTTATTGAATTATTTAATGGTAAGAAGCTTCCTCTAGTCATCTATGGCTGATTCATTTTCTGAACAGAATTTTTGTTTGCAACAGAAGATACTTACATTAGGCAGTTTACACAAAATCTAATTTCAAAGCTGTATTCGTTATCTATCATTTATTAACACATCTTAAATTACAATATCGAGTGTTCTTGCAATAAATATTTTTATATATTTTGTATTTCTTTCTAATATATTCTTGAAGACTTCATAAAGTGTTAACCCTTCTTTGCATGATTTTTTCTTTATTGGTGAAATAAATCAAGTTGATATAATTCATGTTCAAAATTAAAGGAAAAATGGTTAAAAAAATCTTAGTATATATTGATAGTATAAATTTAGCAAAAACCAATATGCTAAAAATTTCCATCATCATCCAAAGTTAGATCATTAGCTTAGTACTAAATAGAAATAAAAGAGGAAAATAACAGAAACACGTGACCTTTCTTCCACTCATTTTCAATTTTTTAGCAATAGAAACTCTAATATAATAAAACAAAATTATAAACGAAATCATACGTTTATCGCAACTACAACAACCAGCGGAATGAAACAACTTTAAGCTCGTTTCACTGATAATGACGCTTGTTTATTTTTGACAGCTATGTTTCTTTTCATGCAATGGACATTAGAAAAGTATCCAAACATGATCAACTTAAAGTGGATTTGTTCTTTTATATAATTTTTGGACATTATAGGTTATGATGGAAATTTCCACCATTATGCAAAGAAGGGTTAATACAATCTGGTAATTAATATTAATTTTTATGTGTTTCAGTAATATTAGTATATTAGTATACTGTAGAATTATGAATGCTGAACAAAATGTATGATGTATGCACAATTTAGGTATAGCAGTCGCTTTTTTAAATTCAAAATAAACAAACTAATTAATTTAGACTAATATTTTTAAAATATACATAATTATTTTTCCCAAAAATGTTTTTAAGAAACACAAATATTTCTATTATTTGTGTCTCTTAAGCTCCGGGGTGGTCTGGTTGTCTAGGGGGTCGTTCTCGTTACCGGAAGGTAGTGAGTTCAAATCCCTGCTTATCTGAAAATCCATCATATTCACTGATTGCGATTGGGGCACAAAAATATGTCATGTTTGCAAAGTCCTTCCCATTCTGAATTAATACTTCTGGGGGTGTTTGTATCCAGTCTATGGGTCTTCTCTGGCTTCAATTTCTAAATTGAAAGACTCAGATTGTGTGCTGCCATCTATGAGCCAATGTCGTATTCCACCCTAGTATGGGGATGCTCTGTTAAAAAACAGAAAACTCTCTTTTTTAACTTTATTCACCTACATTTATCATTAAAACTTTCTTAAAAATAAAAGTGTTTATATTTGTATTAAATCGAGTTTTTAAGCTATTTTACAGTTATAAAAAGCAAAGTAAGAGTAATGCACTCTCTAAAATTTATATAATTTATATTTCACTCTAAAATAGTAAATCTATATTTTATGGTATAAAAGGAATTTATAAGCACTCATAATAAAAATATCTTTTAAAAATTATATTTTTAAAGAAATGTTTTTCCTTTTGTTCTTAAGTTTTTATATCACACAAAACAAATATAAAATCAGAATGCACTTATTTTAATGGTTTATCTAAACTTGGAGCATACGAAAAATGTAACATTTCAAAATCTAACTTTAATGACTTTTAAATCGATATACTCTAAAATGAAAAGTATAGTAATTCCTTTTTATAGAACTTTCTCCAAGGAAAACTTTCTTCTGATACTAAATCTCAGTATCTACATTTTGAAATAAAAATACTAAGTTTCCAACATTAGTTAAAAATATCCTTGGGGCTCTATCTGCAATAAACTAAGAAAAAAATCCGAACTTATTTTTTTCACTACATACAGGTATTCAACAAAGTTACACGAGAGATACGATAAGAAGACTTACCAAGTGAAAACTTCTAGTTTTTCCCCTTTTTTTTAACTCTTTGTTGTAAGAGATCAACGGAGTATCTGTCATTCGTTATTGCCAACTCCGATTTCCAGAGCTTCCAGTTGTGTGATACTATTATTTTTTTCAACTAACACATGATAGTTCTCATGTTTGAAGAAAGTTTCTTTTTTTTCTTTCTAGAGTAGTTTCCCGGCGCGTATAGATAGAGGAGGAATAGTTTATTGCAAAAACAATAAAACTTTCTTTTTGGATTTATTTTTATCGGCACATTTGGAATGGTTTCTTTTATCCGAAATTCTCGTTGTCAATGTTTCTGCTGATAGAAATGTAATGTTCTTCATGAATGCAATTTAACATAAGCTTGTTTTATTTGTTAAATTCAAAAATTATGTACGAATTAGAATTATTGCTTTGTAATAAACTATTTTGTTAAAATAAATTTCTAATGAGCATTTTAAATATTTTTTTTCAATTTAAGCATTAATTATAAGGCAAAGCAAGTAATGCACTATCTAAATAAGAACATGTAAAATGATAAAAAAAATACCAAAATTAAAATAAAGCCTAGCTTGTTATTTCAGTAAATACTTTAATTTTATTAATATTTAGACACAATTTTATAGTAATTAGTACTTATAGCTAAATCTTAGGTTTCGTCAATATTTGATAAAAACATGCCTTATTATAAATTTATACATATAATTAATTTTTTTAACAACAAAACCATTTTATTTTCATGAAAATTATCCTAAATCAGAAATAGTCAACTTTTTTCTGAATATAATATATAATATGATTTATATGTATTTTACTGTAAAATGGATAAATTAATAAGTATAACAACCGGTGATTATATATAATCCTCACAAATCTCAGCAAATGTGATATATTGTTGAATATTTATCACTTTTCCCTGTAAAAATGCATATAATCCCCAACTCGTAATGGGGAATATGAAAAATTTCAATATTTTTGTAGAAAAATGAAAACTTTTATTCAAATAAATTAATAATTTCAAGTATAATTAATGATTTAATTTTTAAAAAACTGAAAAACGAAGCTCTTTTGTACGTTCATTTTAAAAGATATTTCAAGATATGTATTAGATAATAGGATTAGTTATATATCTGACATAAGTGATATTGAAAAATGTAAAATAATAAATAAAAATACTAAAAAACTAAATAAAACTTACCTCGTTATTTCAGCAAATGCGTTAATTCCATATACTATATCTAAACAAAACCCAATTTTAAAGTAAAAGTTATTAAGTACATATAGATAAATCTCATGTTTTGTTAATAAATTTCCTTTTATTTCACTATTAGGAGAGGTATTATTAAACTATTTCCATTAAAGCTTGCATTTTTTCTTTAGTTCTAAGATATTTGATAGAATTATTTGGAAATGAAGATGTATTTGGCCTTAATTTAAATCCAACCCTTCTATTGTTCCATAAGGAACGTGTTACTGTAAATATAATAAACTTCCAGATTTTTTACATGATCTTAAGCTATCGGTAAATGATTATGCTAAATACCGAGAAACAATCATAATCACCCCTAAATATGGCAAACGCGATAAATTTTTGAATATTTATCACATTTTGCAAGTTAGCTTATAAAATCTTTACTCGTAATGGTGAAGGTAATAAAAGTCCTTAATTTTATCAAAAAGCGTTTTGATTGGTGAGCTGCTGAGGCTACTAATGTACGCGGTTGCTAAGCAACAATGATTCTTAGACTGCTTTGCTGTTCTTTGTTGATATTATATTCAATTAATGTCAGTATTCTAATGTTAATATATAAAAAGTTATCATAATTTATAAAATGCATTTATCAATTAGCTATAATAACCCTAAAAATGATAAAAAAAACTTCAAAAAGTAAAAAAAAAAGCTTACCAGTGAAACAGAAATGATATACATAAACTTGTAGAATTATTGTCAAAAGAAGTGAAAGGTACCCAACACTTTTTAAGCCATTGGTCTTCAAAAAGATGCACTCGAGATTAGAGTTAGTTAAACTGAAATGCAGTTCTAACCAGAAATTTAACCATTTCTGGTTGCAACTGCATTCCACTTTATTTTTAAATACTACATCACATTTATATTTAAATACTACGTCACATTCTCCTGTACGAGTTTGGAATTATATATGTTTACCCGTAAAAGTGATAAATATTCAATAATTAAACACATTTACCAAATAAAGTGGGGAGATTATGAATAATCATCGGTTATTAAACATAATCCCCCGATTTATCAGTCTTACAGTGACATATGTAATATATGAAACGAAAAATATCGTATTTAAAAAAGTGAGATTATTCTAATTGTTCTTCAGAATAACTGGTTTTTCTTTGATTGAGAAAAATTTTAATTTTTTGTGAAAAACTAAAAGATTAATAGTAATAATGCAACTTATTCGAGAAAAATTGGACAGTGGATAAGAAATTTTAATTAGCAATAATTTTTTAAAAAAAAAATATATATATATTTTGATAATATTTAGTTAATATATTTTTAAAATCTATCTATCTGTAAAATATATATACATTAAAGTCTAAAGTTTGTAGCCTGAAAAAGCTTCTTATACACCAAGTAAATATATTTTAAATTGAAAGAAATATAAACTCAAACAATTTTTCTTCAGAAGTTTTTTTGTGTGATCATATGTAACAATAAATTAAGAAAAATTGTCTTATCTCCCTTATTTTCTATCCCTATTTTTCTGCTTCACTATTTTTGCAGCCTTTTCATAGCAAAATTTGGTAATTCCTTTTCGTTGCCAAAGAATCACCAAAAGCAATCTGCAAAATATAGTTTGATGTTGGCTGTGGAATTTCGTATTGATTTAATTAATGGTATCTACATTTTAGTGTCTGCCATTTACGTTCGAAAATTTTCATATGAAGATGAAATATCTTTTTTGCTAATTTTAACATTATCAATTCAATAAGTATTTAATTCAATATGCAATCGAAAAATAAATATGAAGAAGGTAATATAAAACTATCGAATTCTATTTGGTTAGAAAGTTTAAGTTAGATAATCATATTTTCTGTTACGTTTTCTCAAAATTCTGTTATTAAATGTAATAAAGGAATATATTTAATTTTTCTTATTAAAATTTCTTTATTTTTATTCTAGAATGCTTACTTTAATGTTATTACATAAAAATTTCTTATAAAAATTCACATTTTAGTTTTATTGTAATTTTTTACTAAGCCAAAAAGTTATGCTATCTTGTAAAATCATATAAAAATAAAAAATATTTATATTTTTACATCTTAGTATTTTAAAATTTTTATTGAAAATAATTATACTTAAATGCATGTTATTAAACAGATTTGAAATTAAAATAATTTGTCTAAAAAATTTATTTTATGTTGATAGATTTCTTAGATTTAAATATATAACTTCTGTTTTAAATATATATGTAATAACAAGAATTTCAAATATGAAAATCTATGGAAAATGTTTTCGGTCTTTCGTAATTACATTATAAAACTTTTGGCAGTTCATTTTTTATTTTCATTATTTCTATTTATTAATTTCATTTTTAAGAATGTTTCCCAAATGTTATTATGCTTATTCCACCCTTATATTTTGTTATGGTTAGCGAATGAAAAATACCGCCGTCATTTTGTTTCCTTTTTCGTTTCTTGTTTCCAGTCGCTCAAAACGCGCTAATTTACACCCATTAGGGTTGCTTACCAAACCTCATTCGCCAAACGTCGAAATAATCACTTTTACCATCACCGCTACTCTTTTTATAGTAACCTGAATAGTTCCATATTAAGTGTACTGTGTTTCATTTTCTCATTTATTTATAATAATCATGAATTCATTCATTAATTCTCAGTAAGTTAATTTAGTTTGAAAATCAGACAGGAAGAAGCACTGTCAGCCTTACACCAGTGAATGGTCATCGTGCACCACCACCTGTGGAATAGGCATATCCTCCCGCATATCAAATAACAATCCTGAGTGTGAACTGAAGAACGAAACCAGGCTGTGCATTCTCAGGCCCTGCCCATCCGCAGACGATTTTCAACTCCTTGCACCCCATGGACATCATGTAAGAGTATGTTAACTTCATTTTATTATTTTACTTAAGTAATGGCATCATTCATTGTATATGAATCATTGATTCTTATCTAAAACTCCTCTCAAAGGAAAAATAAGAATATTCATTTTTTTCATTCTAAACTTTCTTATATATATATATATATATATATATATATATATATATATATATATATATATATTGACTCCCAATAAATTCACATATGCAATTAACAAAATTTAAAATTTTACATTTTTTAAATTAATTATTTCTTATTTATAAAATGAAAATGTGTTTATTGGTGAGACATAATAAATATTAAATATTAGGATGTAGTAATTGAAAATATATCATCTACTTTCAAGTTAAATAGTTTTGAGAAATGTCTTTCCTGAAGAACAGAGAAATGTATCGAACAATTTAAAATTTAATTTATTTGTCAAATTTTAAACAAACTGAAATTCCAAATTGATAAACATTCTTATTACGTATAATGATTCTAAATTGCCAAATGCACTGGTTGAAATGTTATATAAGTTAATTAAAAATGAATTCATTAAAACAATATGTAAATAAAAAAAATATTTTGGAAAAAAAAATCTATTTATAATTTTAATGGCCCTGAAAGATGCCTTTCAGTTAATGAATAAATGTTTTGATTTAGATAGACCTTGAACTAGTAATTCCAAAAAATATTCCATTCAAGAATTAATTGTTTCCTACCCTTTGAATATATCCTTCTCCTTTAGTCTTTTTAAACATCCGAAGTAGACATAGTTTTTTATTTTATGATTTCTTATCTTTTATATGCCATTGGGTTATTTATAAAAAAACCTAAAACAGTATCGGGTATTATTTATCTCGTATCCTTTTTAAAAAAAAGAAAAATTTTATTTTAAAATTTATTGGTAATGAATATTTAAATAAATTACTTTATTTAAAAGAGAATTAATCTGAAAAAGTTTGATGCTTAAATGGAGAAATTTCTAACAGATCCCTTGTGATTGGTGTTAAATTTTAATCGCATTTCTCACTTTCACTAATGAAGTTTCAGTTTTTCAAAAAAGTAAAATTGATAGTATTTTTAATATGTTCATGATTTCACGAATTCACATGAAAAAATGTTGATTAAGTGTTTTTTATTGCAATAATAAGCATTTAAAAATATTCCTAGCAGTAAAAAATAATTATGCAAATTTTATTTAAAATATCGTAAACCACGTTTTAAATTAGTTTTCATTTATAATTAAAATATTTTCAGAATTTAAATTAACATATATGTAAATGTTGAAAACATCTTTTGCAGGGTTATTTTCTATTAAAAAAATTTGAATATAAAAGTGACATATATAAAAAGAGAAATTTTAAAATCGAACAATTTGTCAAAGTGCAGTATAGTTAAGTGAAGTTAAATTATTGAAGAATATATTGAATATTGTTCAATTCATTATATAAAAACAAAAATATATTGATAGATATTGACTTAACTTATCAAAAAAGAATAAAAATAAATTCCAAATTACATAGACATGTATTTATTTTGTATCAATATATTCCATTTTTTTTCTCCGCGTAAAATATTTCAATTTACTTAAGCAATTCAATTCGCAATCTTCCATAATCTGTTTCAGAAGCAAAGGTTTATGTACAGATTAAATGAAGAATTGCGTAATTTTAAGTCTAAAACTTAAGTAATTTATACAATTTACATTCATAAGAGAAAAAACACTATTTCATGAAAGCTAGATAAAAAAAAATGTGATTGAAATATATCTATTTAATCTTGCAAAAATTTAAAATTGAGAGAAAATATTTTGCAATACCTTAAATGAAACTTACAAAATTCTTCAAAATTTACGAAGTAAATCATTATTATATGAAATTTTAAATAAATACTTTTTATAAGAAACATTAAATGTGAAAAAACAGTACCAAAAAATTCATAAATTGCCAATAGAATTTGTTATTAACTATTAAAGTAAAGAAAAAAAAATTGAGTAGAAAGTTTCTCTCTAGAAAAAATGACACTATCTGATTTTAAGCTACTTGTTTTGAGCAAAATAACATATTCACAAATTATATAAAACTAATAAAACTGTTAAAACTCCTCTCGTTTCTAATAAAATTTCTATGGATATTAGTAGTATATTTTTTTTTGTTAGCCTTGTTGGCGAATTTTGAAAACGTAAATATTTTATTTAAAAAAAATACTTATGAAAAACAATGCAAGCTTATGCATGTAAGCTGAAAAATATAAACTGAAAAATGTGAGTTGTAAAAAATAAAATGTTTAAACATGCTAATTTTTATGTAACAGAAAACAAATTAAAATTTTTCAATCACTCAAGAACTCCATTTTTTTTATTATTTTACACGTCAATCAATTATTTTATCCTATTTCTTATAATGTAAAAGTTATTTTAAACAAGTTTACTCAACCCATCAAAATTAGTTTTGAATTATTAGAATATAATTTCTTTGAGACAATTTAAGATCTTGAATTCGAATTTTTTGGCCTTCATTGTGATCAAATGACCTTGAATTTAAATGGACAGTTAAGAGCATTTAAAAAGAGTTCGAAATTATGTACATCCAATTAAATTCCAATTTGTAATCACAAAGTAAATACAATTTAATCATCAAAAAATTATCAATTTAACCATTAAAAGTTCATAATAACGTATTATTATTTAAGTATTTGAAAAATTTGAGAGAAAAAAAATTAAAAAACGTTTTTAAAGTAACATTAGTCTAATACCTTAATTGAATGCATACATGCATTTAATGTGTTGCAAATTATTTTAAATGTAACCTCTTTAATTATTTTATGCATTTGTGTATATGTGACTCTTCAAATTCATTACAATTATGCACACAAATGTAATTTACACATTACACAATGTGTAAATAATATTTCTAGTACATATATTTTACTAGTACATATATTTTTCTTGTATATACACTACTGGCCATTAAAATTGCTACACCAAGAAGGCGACATGCTACAGACGTGAAATTTATACGAAAGGAAGAAGGTGCTGTGATATGCAAATGATTAGTTTTTCAGCGCATTCAGACAAAGCAGGCACCAGTAGCGATACCTACATTGTGTTTAAATGAGGAAATTGTTCAGCCGGTTCCTCATACATAAATTGCATTTGAACGTTGTTGCCTGGTGAAAAGTTTTTGTGATGCCTCCTGTAAGAAGGAGAAATGCGTACCAGCACGTTTCTGACTTTGATAAAGGTCGAATTGTATTGTACCAGGATAGTGGTTTATCTTATCGCAGTATTGCTGGTCGCGTCGGTCGAGATCCAATGACTGTTAGCAGAATATGGAATCGATGGGTTCAGGACGGTAATACGGAACGCCATGCAGGATCTCAACGGCCACCTATCACTAGCAGCCGAGAAGACAGGCATATTATCCGCATGGCCTTAATGGATCATGCAACTACGTCACGAGCCGTGATTCAAGAAACGGGGTTGTTTGGAAGACAACAAGTGTCTGCATGAACAGTTCGACGATGTTTGCAGCAGCATGGACTCTCAGCTCGGAGACCATGGTTGCGGCTTCCCTTGACGCTGCGTCATAGACAAGAGCTCCTTCAATGGTGTGATCAACGACGAACCTGGGCGAACGAATGGCGAGACGTCATCTTTTCAGATGAATCCAGGTTCTGTGTACAGCATCATGATGGTCGCATCCGTGTTTGGCGGCATCGTGGTGAACGCACACTGGCAGCGTGCATTCGTCATCGTCATACTGGCCCATCACTTGGCGTGATGATATGGGGTGCCGTTGGATATACGTCTCGGTCACCTCTTGTTCGCATTGACGGTGCTTTGAACAATGCACGTTACATTTCTGGTGTGTTACGACCCGTGGTTCTACCTTTATTCGAGTCCTGCGAAACCCTGCGTTTCAGCAGGATAATGCCCGACCGCATGTTGCCGGTATTGTACGGACCTTCCTTGATACGGAACATGTTCGGCTGTTGCCCAGGCCAGCACGTTCTCCAGATCTTTCACCAATAGAAAACGTCTGGTCAATGGTTGCCGAGCAACTGGCTCGTCACCAAACGCCAGTCACTACGGTTGATGAACTGTGGCATCGTGTTGAAGCTGCATGGGCATCTGTACCTGTACATGCAATCCAATCTCTGTTTGACTCAATGCCCAGGCGTATAACTGCTGTTATTACTGCCAGAGGTGGTTGTTCTGGGTACTGATTTCTCAGGATATGTCTAGCCAAATATTTTTGAAAATGTAATCACTTGTTATTTCTAGTATAATATATTTGTCCAATAAATATCATTTTGTTATCTGCATTTCTTCCTGGTGTAGCAATTTTAATGGCCAGTAGTGTATATTTTTCTACTAAATATATCACAGATATAGTTTATACGTGTGTAATTAATGTGAATTTTCAGACCCTATTTAATAATATTACACACAAATACATTATTTTTTATTCTAATATAAAAAAATATTTAAGTTTCAGTAAATTTATCGAAAAACAGCTTTAATCGCTTTAATCTTTAATCATTCTTACGAGTAATGAAGAAGAGCCATTCTCTTCTCATTCAGAGCTAACTTTATTCTCCTATCACAACTTATTAAATTTTGCTGCTAGAAGGAAGAAATTCTGATGCATTGCAAGGGAATAATATTTTTAAAGTTTTATCAAACACTCCCAGCATATGGCAGGCAGTTGGATGTCATAAAAGAGCGAGAAATCATTTAATAAACTGCTGAGAAAAGAATGACGTGGCCTTCCGGCAAACGAACAGAGAAGTTCTCAATAAAACAAGGAGTTGCAGTTTAAAATACCATAAATTTTACGCCCTAGTAAAATCTCTTTATTAATTTGATGAGTCCAGGCCCTACTGAATTCATAAAAAGACTATAAAATCTCGCGGCTTTTAACGAAATTTGTCTCTTACACCGTAGCTGATAAAGATTATGGCCCTTTTGAATTAACTTGGTGGTACTTTAGTTCTACATGGCTCGCCTCATTCTATTTACTGAAGCAGGGAAAGTATGCTCAAAAATTGGAATTTTGAAATTCTTCCTGACATTAAAATTTAAACAAAAATTAATCTTTCAATGTGTAGCAAATGTGACTCCAATGAGACATTTTGCACAAACTTATGAGGGCTTAATATTAGATATTTTAAAATAAAGCAACTGCATTCATTGAAGATTTCTTTTGAAATCTCAATGAATAAAAATTTAGCATTATCTTTCAGAAATACTTCTCTTTCTCACACTTTTAGATCAATAAATAGAATGTATGTAACAAATTTTTTTTACGCAGTTAATGTAAAAATGACTACAAATCCTTATAATAAATATAAAATGAAATAATTAATCCACTACACAATTTTCCCATATTTCTATAGTTTCCTCACAGATCGAAATTTAATATTTTCAATTTTGTTTATTCTTTCTATATTTTTAATTAATACTATGTTGTTAATTTCTCTATATGCATAACTCTGTGTCTAATCATTTTAAATATTAGTTCTTGCGCATGCGGATACAATGAATCCCTAAATTTCTTTACAAGAATAATTGTAAAAGATGAGGAAATTGTGGGGTATTCTTGATTTTTTTTCGTTAGAAAACAGAAGTTGCGTTTGTATATATATTAGGAGAATAAACGAAATGTAAACATTGATAATTTTATATTTATATTCCATGAAGTTTCATGGATATTTTTGCATATTGTCTACAATGAGATTATAATTATATTTGATGAGATTGAGCTGCTTAGAGTAAAAGCCAAATTTTTATTAATACCCGTGGTCAATTTCCCTCATCTTAGATATTCTGCTATATTTGTGCAAAAATGCAATAAAAATATACACAAATATTCTAATAATTGCTTTGGTATAATATTTTTTACAATGAATTTTTTTATTTCTTCTATTACATTTATTCATTTTCATTATAAAAATTTTTAATTAGAATAATTTGCAGACATAATAGTATAGCTTTCTAAGCAAATACTCTCTCTAAAAATGATCTTTTTTCTACAATTTTTTTAAGTACTTAGATTCAGAATTACTTTAATTACAGAACTAGCATTTATTATTATTATTATTATTATTTTATTTATTTATTTTTTTTGGTCTGTGGATTGTGAATTACTGGGAAAAAATTGAAATTTTATTTAAGATTTGTTTATCACTATATTCTAATCTGAATAACATAATGATATCCATCTTAATGATTTGTAAATCTATTAGTCCAGGTTGTTTCTGTTTCCAGTGACAACACTGCAATTGTTTTAAGCAACACAACATTGAATTTATTTATACCGGTTTTCACTGTGTTGATTCATTTTCAACCATGTCAGGAAAAAAATCACGTTCAAAGAGGGTGCAACCAATTGTTCTTTTCTGCATTTATGAATCAAGGCTTTTTGATTAGCAACGCCAACACTGATACCAATTTTTTTTTTTTATGAGATAACAATTAGTATTCATGAAGTCAATGAAATGTTTGCTATTGCATTCATTGAAAAATTCTACAATATTTATAGCTATTAAAAAAGCTACAAAATGAATATCCATAAAAAATATGAGTTTTTAATAATGACGTAAGAATAATTAGAGAGCATAGAAAATACATCAAATTCAACTAAGAAGTAAAGGTTATGAATGTATTGCAAAAATATATTTTTATGCGCAGCTGCTTTCAACTACTTCGTTTCGTTTTTGTTTACCCACATAGAGAGTGAAATGGTAGAAACATCTGCTAAGTTAATCTTCTCTGAAACGAGGGAGGCAAGCAGGTTTTGCCACCACTAAAATTGCTGTTTTTAACTGTACTCGTTTCCGATTCACTCTTGATTCTCTGGTTGTGAAAACTGTAAGTGATTACGGAATGTGTTTTGCTATTTTCCCTTCTTTTTCGGCCAGACAAGAAATGGCTGTGGTAATTTCAGTAAAAGAGTCTTCTACGTGTTGTGATGGTGTCCTAAACAGTGAAAACTATTATTTTTGCCATGCTACTGTCCAAATTGAGATTATAATTACTAGTATATACGTCACAATGGATTACGATTCGAGTTAATCCTAGTATATCAGGCAACACTACAAAATTAGCCAATCTAATTGTCAGGTTGCAAGTTCTGATTATTCTATTCAGCATTAGTTTAAATTATTCATATATGAAAGACAGAAATAAAATTTCTACCTTTTTGGTAAATGAATCTTGACATTTGTATTTTGTATCTTAAATTATCAATCGTTTCTTAATATTAGATTGGGAAAAAAGAGATCTATTATTTTTTTCGGTTGATAACTGCAGAGTTTTAGATATCTCGTTAAGTATTGACCCTACAATTTCAGATTTATCCTCGTTAGAAAGATCACATTTTGCACTAAAGAATATTTTGCTGTTATTATTTTACTTGGTCCATTCAGTTATAAGATACAAGGTGTTAAAAATGGAACTCAACAATGATGAAATGCAGCACATTCAGTTTTTCTTTTATAAAGACGAAAATACAAGTCAGACAATTGGAAATCGGAAATGGTGTTTCTGGAAACTTTAACATCCAAATACGTGTAATTTTATTTTCATCTATTCCATTATGAGGGTTTGATGCTAAAGATGCACCTATAACAAGTAGGCTTCTTCGTTGAAAATTTCGATAAAATCTCAAAAATGTCCGTAGTTGATCAGCATGTTAGCCGTCCATAGCTAAATTTTAACCATAACACAATTTGTAATCACATGCACGAATATAATCAAAAACAAGTAAATAAAGCATTTAATTTCACGTGAAATTAAAGTATTTTTTCTCGCAACCTAATATTATTTTTTTCTTAAACACAGTAGCTTCATTCGTTAATCTGCGCTTTAGGTCCCCTACTCTGCAAACTTGGCGATAAATGCGCCAAGCATGGTAAACCGGACGTTTTTATATCCAATGAGCTCTTTATGGCAACCTCCGTAGGAAATAATTTGCGTTTTTTCGCGCATGCTCATTAATTGTTTTTTTCTTTTAGCATTTCCCATGGTCTTTAAGTAGTTTCAGTTTGAAAAATCGGTCATTTTCATTGGTTGCTGATTAGTTAAATGGTTGGTTACTATGGTAACGTCCAAAAGAATTTGTTTTAAAATGACATTTTTCTTTCTTGATACGCAATTTTGCAAATGCAATAATTTTAAATTGAATTTGTGTTTTCATCTGGTTGAAAGAAATTTTAGTGAAATATTGTAAATTCAATAAATGAATATTTCAATTTTGCTATATCGTAAATCGGGAATTTATATCTTTAAAACTACTATTGGAAAATAGTATAATTATTCTTGAAAATAAAAATTTTTCTTATGAAAATAGTATTCAATTGAATGGCCTGAACAAAATATTTGCTGCTAGTACGATTTTTTCCATTGGCAGATTGGTGATAGATTTGTGATAATGCCTAACACTATTTTATGTCCAACTATAATTTTATGCCTAACATAGGAAATGTGACTTGTAACGAGTTCCGAGAAAATGGTTTGTAATTCTTATTAACAACTGAACTGCAAACACATTGCGCTTTTTGGTCCACTTTTTGAAACCTTCTAACTGAAAGTTTCTATAAGACAAAATATTTCTTTTAAGTGTTCATATCCACCGAAAATTTTTTTCGGAAAGGAGGAATCGATATCTGCTAGCTGTTCAAACCGACATTTTGACCTGAATTTTATAGAAAATTAACTGAATTATAATTCGAGTAGCAATGATATGAAAATAATTTTCCGTGCGATGTTTTATAAAAGCCGTCTCTTCTGTTTAGAGGTCAGCGTGCCTGCCTGCGGATAGGGAAGTTCAGGGTTCGAATCCCGGTTCGGGCATGGATGTACTTTCTCTTTTCTTTCCTTATATGAATGGAGTGTGAAGGTTGCCTACTCTATAAACGGGTTTCTATGGCATGTTTGTTTAATTAAAAGAAAAAAAAAATAAACTCCAGTAATCTTTATCAATGTGAATTACGAGCATGTTAACAAGAGCTCCGAAAATGTCCTTCATAACTTATTTTTGGGAATTAACCTAGGTTAATTCCCAATGAACGGTACGCTCTTTGTCCGCCATCTTGTTTTAATAGCGTACCGTTGGGATAGAGCCCCCAACCTAACCTGGGAGAAGCTATCATTGAAAAATAGGAAGACATTTCTCAGTCTTTGCTGAAAAAGCTGATTAATTCAACGACATATCATGTATTTTAAGTTATTTAGGTAAATGGTTAGCCAACATATTTTTTGTAAAAGTAATTTTTTAATTTGTGATCTTATAATTTTGTAGCAGGTATTTGAATGGAAAAAAAATTTTATATTGATGATAAAATGTTTAATATACACTTAAAATCCTTTTAAAATTAATATGCCAAAGTTTTATATCTCATATATTCTCATCTATTTAAGTAAACATATATATATATATATATATATATATATATATATATATATATATATA
>JAPDSC010079234.1:0-27618 GCA_026290005.1 Latrodectus geometricus | reverse complement strand
CCGGATGTGTGTGTGTGTGTGTGTGTGTGTGTGTGTGTGTGTGTGTGTGTGTGTGTGTTTACTTAAATAGATGAGCATATATGAAATATAAAATTTTTGCATATTATTTTTAAAAGAATTTTAAGTGTATATTAAACATTTTATCATCAATTTACAATTTTTTTCCATTCAAATACCTGCTACAAAATTATAAGATCACAAATTAAAAAATTACTTTTACGAAAAATCATGTGCAAAAAATATGTTGGCTTACCATTTCCCTAAATAACTTAAAATACATGATATGTCGTTGAATTAATCAGCTTTTTCAGCAAAGACTGAGAAATGTCCTCCTATTTTTCAATGATAGCTTCTACCAGGTTAGGTTGGTTTATGATGGACATTTTTGGAGTTCATGTTAACATGCTTGTAATTCACATTGATAAAGATTACTGGAGATTATTTTTTTTTCTTATAATTAAAAAACATGCCATAGAAACACATTTATAGGACAATCTTCACACTCCATTCATATAAGGAAAGAAAAGAGAAAGTACATCCATGCCCGAACCCTGGACTTCCCTATCCGCAGGCAGGCACGCTGACCTCTAAACAGAAGAGACGGCTCTTATAAAACATCGCACTGAAAATTATTTTCATATCATTGCTACTCGAATTATAATTCAGCTAATTTTCTATAAAATTCAGGTCAAAATGACGGCTTGAACAGCTAACAGATATCGATTCCTCCTTTCCGAAATAAATTTTCGGTGCACATGAACTCTTGAAAGAAACATTTGTCTTGTAGAAATTTTCAGTTAGAAGGTTTCAAAAAGTGGACCAAAAAGCGCAATGTGTTTGCAGTTCAGTTGTTCATAAGAATTACAGACCATTTTCTCGGAACTCGTTACAACTCACATTTCCTATGTAAGGCATAAAATTATAGTTAGACGTAAAATAATGTTAGGCATTATCACAAATCTATCACCAATCTGCCAATGGAGAAAATCACACTAGCAGCAAATATTTTGTTTAGACCATTCAAATTGAATACTATTTTCATAAGAAAAACTTTCATTTTTTTAGAATAATTATAATATTTTCCCAATAATAGTTTTAAAGAAATAAATTCCTCGATTTACGATGTAGGAAAATTGAAATATTCATTTATTGAATTTACAATATTTCACTAAAATTTCTTTCAACCAGATGAAAACATAAATTTAATTTAAAATTATTGCATTTGCAAAATTGCGTATCAAGAAAGAAAAATGTCATTTAAAAAAATTCTTTAGGACGTTACTATAGTAACCAACCATTTAACTAATCAGCAACCAATGAAAATGACCGATTTTTCAAACTGAAACTACTTAAAGACCAGTGGAAATACTAAAAGAAAAAAACCAATTAATGAGCATGCGCGAAAAAACGCAAATTATTTCCGACGGAGGTTGCCATAAAGAGCTCATTGGATATAAAAACGTCCGGTTTACCATGCTTGGCGCATTTATCGCCAAGTTGGCAAAGTAGGGGACCTAAAGCGCAGATTAACGAATGAAGCTACTGTGTTTAAGAAAAAAATAATATTAGGTTGGGAGAAAAACTACTTTAATTTTACATGAAATTAAATGCTTTATTTACCTGTTTTTGATTATATTCGTGCATATGATTACAAATTGTGTTATGGTTGAAATTTAACTATGGACGGCTAACATGCTGATCAACTACAGATATTTTTGTGATTTCATCGAAATTTTCAACGAAGAAGCTGTTTTTTATAGGTGCATCTTTAGAATCAAACCCATCATAATGGAATAAATGAAAATAAAATTACACGTATTTGGATGTTAAAGTTTCCATAAACACCATTTCCGATTTCCAATTGTCTGACTTGTATTTTCGTCTTTATAAAAGAAAAACTGAATGTGCTGCATTTCATCATTGTTGAGTTCCATTTTTAACACCTTGTATCTTATAACTGAATGGACAAAGTTAAATAATAACAGCAAAATATTCTTTAGTGCAAAGTGTGATCTTTCTAACGAGGATAAATCTGAAATTGTAGGGTCGATACTTAACGAGATATCTAAAAACACTGCATTTATCAACCGAAAAAAATAATAGATCTCTTTCCACCCAATTTAATATTAAGAAATGATTGATAGATTTAAGATACGAAATACAAATGTCAACATTCGTTTACCAAAAAGGTAGAAATTTTATTTCTGTCTTTCAGATATGAATAATTTAAACTAATGCTGAATAGAATAATCAGAACTTGCGTACCTGACAATTAAAGTGGTGAATTATGTAGCGTTGCCTGATATACTCGGATTAACTCGAATCGTAATCCTTTGTGACGTATATAATAGTAATTATAATCTCAATTTGGGCAGTAGTATGGCAGAAATAATATTTTCACTGTTTGGGGCTGCATCAAATCACGTAGAAGACTCTTTTACTGAAATTACCACAGCCATTTCTTGTCTGACAGAAAAAGAAGGGAAAATAGCACAACACATTCCGTAATCACTTACAGTTTTCACAACCAGAGAATCAAGAGTGAATCGGAAACGAGTACAGTTAAAAACAGCAATTTTAGTGACAAAACCTGCTTGCCTCCCTCGTTTCAGAGAAGATTAACTTAGCAGATGTTTCCATCATTTCACTCTCCAATAGTGGTAAACAAAAACGAAACGAAGTAGTTGAAAGCAGCTGCGCATAAAAATATATTTTTGCAATACATTCATAACCTTTACTTCTTAGCTGAATTTGATGTATTTTCTATGCTCTCTAATTATTCTTACGTCATTATTGAAAACTCATATTTTTTATGGATATTCATTTTGTAGCTTTTTATTCATAGCTATAAATATTGTAGAATTTTTCACAGTGAATGCAATAGTAAATACATCTTTGAATTCATGAATACTAATTGTAATCTTAAAAAAGGAATCATTAAAAAAAATTGGTATCAGTGTTGGCGATGCTAATCAAAAAGTTTCGATTCGTCAATGCAGAAAAGAACAATTGGTTGCACCCTCCTTGCACATGATTTTTTTCCTCACATGGTCCTCTACACAGTGAAAACCGTTATAAATAAATTCAATGTTGTGTTGCTTAAAACAATTGCAGTGTTGTCACTGGAAACAGAAACAATCTGGACTAATAGATTTACAATTCTTTAAGATGGATATCATTATGTTCTTCAGATTAGAATATAGTGATACACAAATCTTAAATAAAATTTAAATTTTTTTCCCAGTAATTCACAATCCACAGACCAAAAAAAAATTTAATCAATACTGATTCTGAATCGAAGTACTAAAAAAATTGTAGAAAAAGGATAATTTTTAGAGAGAATATTTGCTTAGAAAGCTATATTATTATGTCTGCAAATTTTTCTAATTAAAAATTTTTATAATGAAAATGAATAAATGTAATAGAAGAAATAAAAAAATTCATTGTAAAAAATATTATACCAAAGCAATCATTAGAATATTTGTGTAAAATTTTATTGCATTTTTGCACAAATATAGCAGAATATCTAAGATGAGTGAAATAGACCATGGGTATTCATAAAAAATTGGCTTTTACTCTAAGCAGCTCAATCTCATCAAATATAATTATAATCTCATTGTAGCCAATATGCAAAAATATCCATGAAACTTCATGGAATATAAATATAAAATTATCAATGTTTACATTTCGTTTATTTTCCTAATATATATACAAACGCAACTTCTGTTTTCTAACGAAAAAAAATCAAGAATACCCCACAATTTCCTCATATTTTACAATTATTCTTGTAAAGAAAATAGAATAGTAAATAGAAAGAGGCGAGCCATGTAGAACTAAAGTACCACCAAGTTAATTCAAAAGAGCCATAATCTTTATCAGCTACGGTGTAAGAGACAAATTTCGTTAAAAGCCGCGAGATTTTATAGTCTTTTTATGAATTCAGTAGGGCCTGGACTCATCAAATTAATAAAGAGATTTTACTAGGGCGTAAAATTTATGGTATTTTAAACTGCAATTCCTTGTTTTATTGAGAACTTCTCTGTTCGTTTGCCGGAAGGCCACGTCATTCTCTTCTCAGCAGTTTATTAAATGATTTCTCGCTCTTTTATGACATCCAACTGCCTGCCATATGCTGTGAGTGTTTGATAAAACTTTAAAAATATAATTCCCTTGCAAAGCATCAGAATTCCTTCCTTCTAGCAGCAATATTTAATAAGCTGTGATAGGAGAATAAAGTCAGCTCTGAATGAGAAGAGTATGGCTCTTCTTCATTACTCGTAAGAATAATTAAAGATTAAAGCGATTAAAGCTGTTTTTCGATAAATTTACTGAAACTTAAATATTTTTTTAATATTAGAATAAAAAATAATGTATTTGTGTGTAATATTATTAAATAGGGTCTGAAAATTCACATTAATTACACACGTATAAACTATATCTGTGATATATTTAGTAGAAAAATATACACTACTTGCCATTAAAATTGCTACACCAGGAAGAAATGCAGATAACAAAATGATATTTATTGGACAAATATATTATACTAGAAATAACAAGTGATTACATTTTCAAAAAAATTTGGCTGGATAGATCCTGAGAAATCAGTACCCAGAATAACCACCTCTGGCAGTAATAACAGCAGTTATACGCCTGGGCATTGAGTCAAACAGAGATTGGATTGCATGTACAGGTACAGATGCCCATGCAGCTTCAACACGATGCCACAGTTCATCAACCGTAGTGACTGGCGTTTGGTGACGAGCCAGTCGCTCGGCAACCATTGACCAGACGTTTTCTATTGGTGAAAGATCTGGAGAACGTGCTGGCCTGGGCAACAGCCGAACATGTTCCGTATCAAGAAAGGTCCGTACAATACCGGCAACATGCGGTCGGGCATTATCCTGCTGAAACGTAGGGTTTCGCAGGACTCGAATAAAGGTAGAGCCACGGGTCGTAACACACCAGAAATGTAACGTGCATTGTTCAAAACACCGTCAATGCGAACAAGAGGTGACCGAGACGTATATCCAACGGCACCCCATATCATCACGCCAAGTGATGGGCCAGTATGACGATGACGAATGCACGCTGCCAGTGTGCGTTCACCACGATGCCGCCAAACACGGATGCGACCATCATGATGCTGTACACAGAACCTGGATTCATCTGAAAAGATGACGTCTCGCCATTCGTGCGCCCAGGTTCGTCGTTGATCACACCATTGAAGGCGCTCTTGTCTATGCCGCAGCGTCAAGGGAAGCCGCAACCATGGTCTCCGAGCTGAGAGTCCATGCTGCTGCAAACATCGTCGAACTGTTCATGCAGACACTTGTTGTCTTCCAAACGACCCCGTTTCTTGAACCACGGCTCGTGACGTAGTTGCATGATCCATTAAGGCCATGCGGATAACATGCCAGTCTTCTCAGCTGCTAGTGATAGGTGGCCGTTGAAATCCCGCATGGCGTTCCGTATTACCGTCCTGAACCCATCGATTCCATATTCTGCTAACAGTCATTGGATCTCGACCGACGCGACCAGCAATACTGCGATAAGATAAACCGCTATACCGGTACGCTACAATTCGACCTTTATCAAAGTCAGAAACGTGCTGGTACGCATTTCTCCTTCTTACAGGAGGCATCACAAAAACATTTCACCAGGCAACAACGTTCAAATGCAATTTATGTATGAGGAACCGGCTGAACAATTTCCTCATTTAAACACAATGTAGTATCGCTACTGGCGCCTGCTTTGTCTGAATGCGCTGAAAAGCTAATCATTTGCATATCACAGCACCTTCTTCCTTTCGTATAAATTTCACGTCTGTAGCATGTCGCCTTCTTGGTGTAGCAATTTTAATGGCCAGTAGTGTATATACAAGAAAAATATATGTACTAGTAAAATATATGTACTAGAAATATTATTTACGCATTGTGTAATGTGTAAATAACATTTGTGTGCATAATTGTAATGAATTTGAAGAGTCACATATACACAAATGCATAAAACAATTAAAGAGGTTACATTTAAAATAATTTGCAACACATTAAATGCATGTATGCATTCAATTAAGGTATTAGACTAATGTTACTTTAAAAACGTTTTTTAATTTTTTTTCTCTCAAGTTTTTCAAATACTTAAATAATAATACGTTATTATGAACTTTTAATGGTTAAATTGATAATTTTTTGATGATTAAATTGTATTTACTTTGTGATTACAAATTGGAATTTAATTGGATGTACATAATTTCGAACTCTTTTTAAATGCTCTTAACTGTCCATTTAAATTCAAGGTCATTTGATCACAATGAAGGCCAAAAAATTCGAATTCAAGATCTTAAATTGTCTCAAAGAAATTATATTCTAATAATTCAAAAAGAATTTGGTGGGTTGAGTAAACATGTTTAAAATAACTTTTACATTATATGAAATAGGATAAAATAATTGATTGACGTGTAAAATAATAAAAAAAAATGGAGTTCTTGAGTGATTGAAAAATTTTAATTTATTTTCTCTTACATAAAAATTAGTATTTTTAAATATTTTATTTTCTACATCCCATTTTCTTTCAGTTTATATTTTTCAGTTTGAATACATAAGCTTGCATTGTTTTTTATAGGTATTTTTTTTAAATAAAATATTTTAGTTTTCAAAATTCGCCAACAAGGCTACCCAAAAAAAATATACTTATAATATCCAGGAAAGTTTTATTAGAAACGATTTGAATTTTAACAGTTTTATTAGTTTCATATAATTTGCGAATATGTTATTTTGCTCAAAACAAGGAGCTTAAAATCAGATAGTGTCATTTTCTTAAAGAGGAACTTTCTACTTAATTTTTTTTTCTTTACTTTATTAGTTAATAACAAATTCTATGGGCAATTTATGAATATTTTGGTACTGTTTTTCCACATTTAATGTTTCTTATAAAAAGTATTTATTTAAAATTTCATATAATAATGATTTACTTCGTATATTTTGTAATTTTCATTTAAGGTATTGCAAAATATTTTCTCACAATTTTAAATTGTTGCAAGATTAAATACATATATTTCAATCACATTTTTTTATTTAGCTATCATGAAATAATATTTTTTCTCTCATGAATGTAAATTGCATAAATTACTTAAGTTTTACATTTAAAATTACTCAACTCAATCGTCTAATCTGTACAAAAACCTTTGCTTGCAAATTTAATTGCTTAAGTAAATTCAAATATTTTAAGCGGAGAAAAATAATGCAATATATTGATACAAAATAAATACATGTCTATGTAATTTGGAATTTATTTTTATTCTTTTTTGATAAGTTAAGTAAAAGTCTATCAATATATTTTTGTTCTTATATAATGAATAGAACAATATACAATAAATTCTTCAATAATTTAACTTCTCTTAACTATACTGCACTTTGACAAATTGTTCGATTTTAAAATTTCTCTTTCTATATATCTCACTTTTATATTCGCATTTTTTTAATAGAAAATAATCCTGCCAAAGATGTTTTCAACATTTGCATGTATGTTAATTTAAATCCTGAAAATATTTTAATTATAAATAACAACTATTTTAAAACGTGATTTACGATATTTTTTAATAAAATTTTCACAATTATTTTTGACTGCTACGAATATTTTTAAATGCTTATTATTGCAATAAAAAGCACTTAATCAACATTTTCTCAGGTGAGTTCGAGATATCATGAACATCCTAAAAATACTATCAATTTCACTTTTGTGAAATGCTGAAACTTCTTCATTAGTGAAAGTGAGAAATGCGATTAAAATTTAACACCAGTCACAAGGGAGCTGTTAGAAATATCTCCATTTAAGCATCAAATTCTTCCAGATTAATTCTCTTTTAAATAAAGTAATTCATTGAAATATTCATTACCAATACATTTTAAATTAAATTTTTTTTTAAAAAGCATTCGAGATAAATAAGACCCGATACTGTTTTAGGTTTTTTATAAATAACCCAATGGCATATAAAAGATAAGAAATCATTAACTAAAAAACTATGTCTACTTCTGATGTTTAAAAAGACTAAAGGAGAAGGTTATATTCAAAGGGTAGGAAACAATTAATTGTTGAATGGAATATTTTTTTGAATTACTAGTTCAAGGTCTATCTGAATCAAAACATTTATTCATTAACTGAAAAGCATCCTTCAGGGCCATTAAAATTATAAATAGATTTTTTTTCATTCAAAACATTTTTTTCATTTCAAAATATTGTTTTAATGAATTCATTTTTAAACAACTTATATAACATTTCAACTAGTGCATTTGGCAATTTAGAAACATTTTACGTAATAAGAATGTTTGTCAATTTGGAATTTCAGTTTGTTATAAAATTTGACAAATAAATTAAATTTTAAATTGTTGGATGCATTATCTGTTCTTCAAGACAGGCATTTCTCAAAACTATTTAACTTGAAAGTAGATGATATAGTTTCAATTACTACATCCTAATATTTGATGTTTATTATGTCTCACCAATAAACACATTTTAATTTTATAAATAAGAAATAATTAATTTAAAAATGTAAAATTTTAAATTTTGTAAATTGCATATGTGAATTTATTGGGAGTCAATATTTATATATATAAATTTTTTTATTTATATGTATATATATATATATATATATATATATATATATATATATATATATATATATATATAAGAAAGTTTAGAATGAAAAAAATGAATATTCTTATTTTTCCTTTGAGAGGAGTTTTAGATAAGAATCAATGATTCATATACAATGAATGATGCCATTACTTAAGTAAAATAATAAAATGAAGTTAACATACTCTTACATGATGTCCATGGGGTGCAAGGAGTTGAAAATCGTCTGCGGATGGGCAAGGCCTGAGAATGCACAGCCTGGTTTCGTTCTTCAGTTCACACTCAGGATTGTTATTTGATATGCGGGAGGATATGCCTATTCCACAGGTGGTGGAGCACGATGACCATTCACTGGTGTAAGGCTGACAGTGCTTCTTCCTGTCTGATTTTCAAACTAAATTAACTTACTGAGAATTAATGAATGAATTCATGATTATTATAAATAAATGAGAAAATGAAACACAGTACACTTAATATGGAACTATTCAGGTTACTATAAAAAGAGTAGCGCTGATGGTAAAAGTGATTATTTCGACGTTTGGCGAATGAGGTTTGGTAAGCAACCCTAATGGGTGTAAATTAGCGCGTTTTGAGCGACTGGAAACAAGAAACGAAAAAGGAAACAAAATGACGGCGGTATTTTTCATTCGCTAACCATAACAAAATATAAGGGTGGAATAAGCATAATAACATTTGGGAAACATTCTTAAAAATGAAATTAATAAATAGAAATAATGAAAATAAAAAATGAACTGCCAAAAGTTTTATAATGTAATTACGAAAGACCGAAAACATTTTCCATAGATTTTTATATTTGAAATTCTTGTTATTACATATATATTTAAAACAGAAGTTATATATTTAAATCTAAGAAATCTATCAACATAAAATAAAATTTTTTAGACAAATTATTTTAATTTCAAATCTGTTTAATAACATGCATTTAAGTATAATTATTTTCAATAAAAATTTTAAAATACTAACATGTAAAAATATAAATATTTTTTATTTTTATATGATTTTACAAGATAACATAACTTTTTGGCTTAGTAAAAAATTACAATAAAACTAAAATGTGAATTTTTATAAGAAATTTTTAGGTAATAACATTAAAGTAAGCATTCTAGAATAAAAATAAAGAAATTTTAATAAGAAAAATTAAATATATTCCTTTATTACATTTAATAACAGAATTTTGAGAAAACGTAACAGAAAATATGATTATCTAACTTAAACTTTCTAACCAAATAGAATTCGATAGTTTTATATTACCTTCTTCATATTTATTTTTCGATTGCATATTGAATTAAATACTTATTGAATTGATAATGTTAAAATTAGCAAAAAAGATATTTCATCTTCATATGAAAATTTTCGAATGTAAATGGCAGACACTAAAATGTAGATACCATTAATTAAATCAATACGAAATTCCACAGCCAACATCAAACTATATTTTGCAGATTGCTTTTGGTGATTCTTTGGCAACGAAAAGGAATTATAAAATTTTGCTAGGTAAAGGCTGCAAAAATAGTGAAGCAGAAAAATAGGGATAGAAAATAAGGGAGATAAGACAATTTTTCTTAATTTATTGTTACATACGATCACACAAAAAAACTTCTGAAGAAAAATTGTTTGAGTTTATATTTCTTTCAATTTAAAATATATTTACTTGGTGTATAAGAAGCTTTTTCAGGCTACAAACTTTAGACTTTAATGTATATATATTTTACAGATAGATAGATTTTAAAAATATATTAACTAAATATTATCAAAATATATATATATTTTTTTAAAAAAATTATTGCTAATTAAAATTTCTTATCCACTGTCCAATTTTTCTCGAATAAGTTGCATTATTACTATTAATCTTTTAGTTTTTCACAAAAAATTAAAATTTTCCTCAATCAAAGAAAAACCAGTTATTCTGAAAAACAATTAGAATAATCTCACTTTTTTAAATACAATATTTTTCGTTTCATATATTACATATGTCACTGTAAGACTGATAAATCGGGTGATTATGTTTAATAACCGATGATTATTCATAATCTCCCCAATTTATTTGGTAAATGTGTTTAATTATTGAATATTTATCACTTTTACGGGTAAACATATATAATTCCAAACTCGTACAGGAGAATGTGACGTAGTATTTAAATATAAATGTGATGTAGTTTTTAAAAATAAAGTGGAATGCAGTTGCAACCAGAAATGGTTAAATTTCTGGTTGCAACTTCATTTCAGTTTAACTAACTCTAATCTCGAGTTCATCTTTTTGAAGACCAATGGCTTAAAAAGTGTTGGGTATCTTTCACTTCTTTTGACAATAATTCTACAAGTTTATGTATATCATTTCTGTTTCACTGGTAAGCTTTTTTTTTTTTTTTACTTTTTGAAGTTTTTTTTTTTTTTTTATCATTTTTAGGGTTATCATAGCTAATTGATAAATGCATTTTATAAATTATGATAACTTTTTATATATTAACATTAGAATACTGACATTAATTGAATATAATATCAACAAAGAACAACAAAGCAGTCTAAGAATCATTGTTGCTTAGCAACCGCGTACATTAGTAGCCTCAGCAGCTCACCAATCAAAACGCTTTTTGATAAAATTAAGGACTTTTATTACCTTCACCATTACGAGTAAGGATTTTATAAGCTAACTTGCAAAATGTGATAAATATTCAAAAATTTATCGCGTTTGCCATATTTACGGGTGATTATGATTGTTTCTCGGTATTTAGCATAATCATTTACCGATAGCTTAAGATCATGTAAAAAATCTGGAAGTTTATTATATTTACAGTAACACGTTCCTTATGGAACAATAGAAGGGTTGGATTTAAATTAAGGCCAAAATACATCTTCATTTCCAAATAATTCTATCAAATATCTTAGAACTAAAGAAAAAATGCAAGCTTTATTGGAAATAGTTTAATAATACCTCTCCTAATAGTGAAATAAAAGGAAATTTATTAACAAAACATGAGATTTATCTATATGTACTTAATAACTTTTACTTTAAAATTGGGTTTTGTTTAGATATAGTATATGGAATTAACGCATTTGCTGAAATAACGAGGTAAGTTTTATTTAATTTTTTAGTATTTTTTTTATTATTTTACATTTTTCAATAACTCTATGCCAGATATATAACTAATTCTATTATCTAATACATATCTTGAAATATCTTTTAAAATGAACGTACAAAAGAGCTTCGTTTTTCAGTTTCTTAAAAACTAAATCATTAATTATACTTGAAATTATTAATTTATTTGAATAAAAGTTTTCATTTTTCTACAAAAATATTGAAATTTTTCATATTCCCCATTACGAGTTGGGGATTATATGCATTTTACCGGTAAAAGTGATAAATATTCAACAATATATCACATTTGCCGAGATTTGTGAGGGTTATATATAATCACCGGTTATTATACTTATTAATTTATCCATTTTACTGTAAAATACATATAAATCATATTATATATTATATTCAGAAAAAAGTTGACTATTTCTGATTTAGGATAATTTTCATGAAAATAAAATGGTTTTGTTGTTCAGAAATTAATTATATGTATAAATTTATAATAAGGCATGTTTTTATCAAATATTGACGAAACCTAAGATTTAGCTATAAGTACTAATTACTTTAAAATTGTGTCTAAATATTAATAAAATTAAAGTATTTACTGAAATAACAAGCTAGGCTTTATTTTAATTTTAGTGTTTTTTTATCATTTTACATGTTCTTATTTAGATAGTGCATTACTTACTTTGCCTTATAATTAATGCTTAAATTGAAAAAAAATATTTAAAATGCTCATTAGAAATTTATTTTAACAAAATAGTTTATTACAAAGCAATAATTCTAATTCGTACATAATTTTTGAATTTAACAAATAAAACAAGCTTATGTTAAATTGCATTCATGAAGAACATTACATTTCTATCAGCAGAAACATTGACAACGAGAATTTCGGATAAAAGAAACCATTTCAAATGTGCCGATAAAAATAAATCCAAAAAGAAAGTTTTATTGTTTTTGCAATAAACTATTCCTCCTCTATCTATACGCGCCGGGAAACTACTCTAGAAAGAAAAAAAAAACTTTCTTCAAACATGAGAACTATCATGTGTTAGTTGAAAAAAATAATAGTATCACACAACTGGAAGCTCTGGAAATCGGAGTTGGCAATAACGAATGACAGATACTCCGTTGATCTCTTACAACAAAGAGTTAAAAAAAGGGGAAAAACTAGAAGTTTTCACTTGGTAAGTCTTCTTATCGTATCTCTCGTGTAACTTTGTTGAATACCTGTATGTAGTGAAAAAAATAAGTTTGGATTTTTTTCTTAGTTTATTGCAGATAGAGCCCCAAGGATATTTTTAACTAATGTTGGAAACTTAGTATTTTTATTTCAAAATGTAGATACTGAGATTTAGTATCAGAAGAAAGTTTTCCTTAGAAGAAGTTCTATAAAAAGGAATTACTATACTTTTCATTTTAGAGTATATCGATTTAAAAGTCATTAAAGTTAGATTTTGAAATGTTACATTTTTCGTATGCTCCAAGTTTAGATAAACCATTAAAATAAGTGCATTCTGATTTTATATTTGTTTTGTGTGATATAAAAACTTAAGAACAAAAGGAAAAACATTTCTTTAAAAATACAATTTTTAAAAGATATTTTTATTATAAGTGCTTATAAATTCCTTTTATACCATAAAATATAGATTTACTATTTTAGAGTAAAATATAAATTATATAAAATTTTAGATAGTACATTACTATTACTTTGCTTTTTATAACTGTAAAATAACTTAAAAACTCGATTTAATACAAATATAAACATTTTTATTTTTAGGAAAGTTTTAATGATAAATGTTGTTTTTTCTAATATCGCCTGGCAAAGTCATGCCCGCTGGTCAGGGACTAGGCGAATAAAGTCAAAAAAGAGAGTTTTCCGTTTTTTACGTTTTTTAAGAGAGTTTTCCGTATTCCACCCCATACTAGGGTGGAATACGACATTGGCTCATAGATGGCAGCACACAATCTGAGTCTTCCAATTTAGAAATTGAAGCCAGAGAAGACCCATAGACTGGATCCAAACATTCCCAAAAGTATTAATTTAGAATAGGAAGGACATTGCGAACACGACATATTTTATGTCCCCCAATCGCAATCAGTGAATATGATGGATTTTCAGATAAGCAGGGATTTGAACTCACTACCTTCCGGTATCGTGAACGACCCTCTAGCCAATCAGACCACCACGGAGTTTAAGAGACACAAATAATAGAAATATTTGTGTTTCTTAAAAACATTTTTGAGAAAAAGAATTATGTATATTTTAAAGATATTAGTCTAAATTAATTAGTTTGTTTATTTTTAATTTAAAAAAGAGATTGCTATACCTAAATTGTGCATACATCATACATTTTGTTCAGCATTCATAATTCTACAGTATACTAATATACTAATATTACTGAAACACATAAAAATTAATATTAATTACCAGATTGTTTTAACCCTTCTTTGCATAATGGTAAAAATTTCCATCATAAACTTTAATGCCCAAAAATTATATAAAAGAACAAGTTCACTTTAAGTTGATCGTATTTGGATACCTTTTTAATGTCCATTGCATAAAAAAAACATAGCTGTCAAAAATAAACAAGTGTCATTATCAGTGCTTAAAGTTGTCTCATTCCGCTGTTTGTTGTAGTTGCAATAAACGTATGATTTCGTTTATAATTTTGTTTTATTATATTAGAGTTTCTATTGCTAAAAAATTGAAAATGAGTGGAAGAAAGGTTTGAACACGTGTTTCTGTTATTTTCCTCTTTTATTTCTATTTAGTACTAAGCTATTGATCTAACTTTGGATGATGATATTAATTTTTAGCATATTGTTTTTTGCTAAATTCATACTATAAATATATACTAAGATTTTTTTAACCATTTTTCCTTTAATTTTGAACATGAATTATATCAACTTGATTTATTTCACCAATAAAGAAAAAATCATGCAAAGAAGGGTTAACTCTTTATGAAGTTTTCAAGAATATATTAGAAAGAAATACAAAATGTATAAAAATATTTATTGCAAGAACACTCGATATTGTAATTTAAGATGTGTTAATAAATGATAGATAACGAATACAGCTTTGAAATTAGATTGTGTGTAAACTGCCTAATGCAAGCATCTTCTTGTTACAATGAAAAATTCTGTTCAGAAAATGAATCAGCCATTGCTGATTACAGAAAGCTTCTTACCATTAAATAATTTAATAAGAAATTTGGTCTAATTAAATTTCTCCGAAATCATGAGTTCCTCTGTAACATGAAAAATGAGGAAAAACGTTAAAAACTATTGAATTAGTAAAAGTAATTGTTGTTGAGAAAATTGTCTTTCAGGAGAGACTGATAATTTAGTTCCCGAGTAGTGTTTGGGCTTCTTTTTACATAAATACGGATTCAAAGGTATTGAAAGGCAAAATATTTTGGAGAATTTCATTTGGAGAATTTTTTTTTGGCGTCAACGATATACTTTTTTTCTTAAGGTTGCTAATTACAAATAAGAAGATATCTTATTTGTAATTTACTATTGAATATTACGAATTTATGAATGATTCTCCAGCGTAGATATATATATTCCTGACTATATTCGCTCTAACAATGACATTAATGTCGAAGTACTATCATACATACAGTCAAGATTTTCAATTTATAATTTCTTTTCTTAGAATTAACCTCTTTGTAGAATAAACTCCACGACAGATAGTGATGTGAACATCACTATCTATAACATCACTATCTGTCGAAAAGTGATTCTTAAGAATAGAACAAATAGAAATTTTTTTAAACTTACTTCCATTAAATTTATTAACAATTTAGATAGAAAAAACCTATTGATGAAATTTTGAATAAGATACACAGAGTATATGTATCAGACTGTTATATAATAGTATAATAAATAATTAGTATAAGGTAGCTAATAAATGTTTTTGTCGTGTTAAAAAAGAAGTTATTAATTATTTTCAGAAAGCTTTGCACTTAGCACTTATGCACTTCATAGTGTCCACAACTCCAGTATTTTACTGCAAGGGAATTGCAAAGCTGTAGACATTATATATAGATTTATGAACACTAACGACCGTATTCACCAACCAGAGTTAAACGAGGTTTCAGGGTAAAGGGCGAGTTAAGTCATGAAACGCTATTCACCACGACAAAAACAGCAATTAACTCGCCTATATGGATCCCTAGAATAACCCTACGATTTCGGAGTGTTAGCGCCGAGCCAGCAAACAATGGCGGACTTAAGCGATATGTTTGTTGGCATTGATGTGCAAGATTGCTAGCCAGTCAGAAGCCGTCTTACATGTCGTGTTCGGTTAACTCCAAAGTTGTTTTACACGGGAATTTCTCCGCTTCGTGAATAAGAATCGGCGAGTCATGCAAGAGTTGAGTTATATCCGAGATAGGCTACACTCATGTTAACCCGTGTTTGGTGAATACGGCCGTAAGAAGTCCATGAGTTATGGGTGCAAGTCTGCTTCACTGAAATGAATTCCGCAGCCTGTATTTTTGAAAAGCAGGTTTTGCAGTAGATTCATACACAGATTATTGCTAAACGGTTGACATATATTCAGTGATTTGAACAAGTCGCAAAACAAATAATAGTGAATGAGCAACCTGTTAATTCTCATTATCATAACTAATACACGAGTTACATTTGATAAAAATGCATGGTTGACCTGCTTTTATGACGACTAATATCTGAACTCTCTCCTAATAACTTTTTAAACAACATGGCACATTAGTTTACTTGTATAAACTTTCTAGATTCAATGGTACATCAAAAGGGACAAGAAGTTGTATATTTATAACTGCTATTCAAACCATGTACCTTCCATCAATGTTGAGTCACAAAGCCACTCTCGACAACAAGACCCGTGCATCTTGACCAATTGGGGATGGTGACATTTAGATGAAGGTCGAACATTTTCATGTGGACACAGAGACACGCACCCGTATGTTCCATTCTGGCAGGTGCACTGGGTCCTGCAGTCCAGTTTGAAAGTTTCTCCGTCTCTGTAGCTGGACTGCCCAACGTGGCATCCTTGTCCTCTTCTCACTGAAATTTCAAACAATTTTTCATGAACAAAAAATTACCATACAGAAAACGCATTCGAAACACATACACGGCTAATATTAAAATTTTTATGTTTTAACAGAATTTGTATATATTTTTTTAGTTTAACAGATAATGCATATTTTATTCCAATTTTAACAAAATATGTTTAAAAAAAAAGTCACAGTAAATATTAGTTTGGGGAAAAAGAAATCCTTTATTTTTACGTGAACGTTTTGTAACTTCTTTCAGATTCGCTTTGTAAAAAGGTTTAAATCAGTTTTCATGTAGATTTTTAGGTCTTGTGCAAAGCTACGACTGCTGACATACTGTCAAGTTTGATAATTTTCGATATTTTATAGACATTCTCGACGATGCTGTATCCATGCGAGGTGCATCTTTAGCATCCAAATACCCAAACGGAATCGACGAAACCAAAATTGTACGTAACTGGTTGTTACAGTCTTATATAGGATGATAAACACCTTTCACAATTTTAGCCACCCGGCTATCTTTTTCGCCGTTACAAGAGAAAAACGAAAATGTATCGAATTTTCTGTTTGTTGTCTTCCATTTTTAAAACCTTGTACTCGTAACTGAATGAATCAAACAAAAAACCGCAAGAGAATATTTTAGTGTCCAATGTCACCTTTCCAACGAGCATAAATCTG
Source organism: Latrodectus geometricus (assembly GCA_026290005.1). NCBI lineage: Eukaryota > Metazoa > Arthropoda > Arachnida > Araneae > Theridiidae > Latrodectus > Latrodectus geometricus. The sequence goes on along the minus strand of JAPDSC010079234.1, from coordinate 10,167 downwards.
AAATTGTTTGATAGATATCTCACGAGATATCGATCACTATAGACGTCTACCGAAAAAATAATGGATTACTTTTTCCCCAAACTAATATAATCAAATCAAAATTAAAAAAAAATCATTGATTTAGAGAAAATAATTTTAGATTTATACTTAAAATTGAGCACTTTAAATAATGAAATATAATGGTTACGACGAATATGGCAAAAGTAACGGACATGAACACCTGCCATATCGGTTATATTTAGTCTATATTATGATTTTATGATATTTTGAAATATTTCTAGAATCTAAATTGAAACAGGAAGTAGACGCCAAAGACCTCAAAATTTCGAATCGCGTTTCAATGTATGGCGTCAGCAGTTTGCGAATAGATAAGAAAATGTTTATTTCTATTGAGTGTACTCAGTGTTTAATGTTTTAGAATGTTTTGAATAAAAATTGTTTTCATTATATTTTGGAATGAGTTCTATTTTCTTTCCAATAGTACAAAATGCTTCATAACCAATTAAGCATTCTTTGTGACGAATAAAGAGTACGTTATAGAATTCTATTTTTAACATGCATTATTATTTTTTATACTTTGATATTCAATGATTGAAACTGATTACATTTAATGTGTTTAAAAAATAATATACATACGCTAAATAATTTTATAAGGTTTTCAAACACAGTTTTGACAATTTGAATATAATTTTTTATTGAAATGTTTTAATGAGATTTAATTTTCTATAAATTAAATATTTTCTACGACTGCTTATTTCATTTCATGATATAATCAGTCGTAGATAATATAATTACTTCACATTAAATTGTATGTGGTACATTTTCTGAATTAAAATTAAATATGATAGTGTTTTAAAATTTTCGGAATATATTAAAATTTATAAAAGTAAACATTTGTAATATTGATATGTATAGATTTTAAATTATAACATATAAACAATTAAATTTTATTTTCGTAATTTAATTATTAATTATACTGTGTTAACGTGAATCAATTTAACTGTTAAAATTCAGTAATTAAATCTAATTCAAAATATAGTAATTTAGGGAAATTAAAATAGGACTAAATATTTAATTTTCAAAACTGACATTTCTGGGTAAAGATAATCTATAGTAGAACTAAGTCAGACTATTTCAGTAGGACTGATACAACTATTTCAGTAGAAATGAGTCTTTCGGATATTCAGAAGCTGATTCAGCTTAAGAATATGATAACGAATTGTGATAATTACAACGTAAAATTTGTAAAAAATATTCTAAATGTTATATTGGAAATTCACTTGTAAGTTGAAAAAAAAAGTGTTAACTTTGTTTTGTTAGATAAAAATCGAATTTGGAAAACTAAAACTATAACTAGTGAAAACGACTCTAAATTTGAAGTACTGATTCATAACCTATGTTCGAACTCAACAGAATTATTCCAAAATATAACACTAACGATGATAAGATTGGACTTTAGTTAACCATTCTTGAATTCCAATTAAACTTTATGAAAATTCCTAAAATTGCATAGATTTCATATTTAATCGGATTGTTTTTACATGAAATGGTACGATTCATCGCAAGGGAAGAAGAAGTTGCTCAAAATTGGATGATGAAATGCTTCTTATAAAATTTGGTTCCTACTGTTAAATTTAGACAGTATTTATCACAATATGGAAAAACGCGTATTTTATGGAGGAATGTTTTCTTTGAGTTAGAATACTACTTTGATGGAAGGTTAAAAGAAATAACCTATATTATTGAGGTTTGTGGACTGAACTGAATAGCGCGGGAAAACTTGATACTTATGACAGATTAAGGAATAAAATAAAAATCCAGCAGAATCTAACTTATAAGAAAACTTTCGAAAGAAGAAAATAAGAACATACAAGTGAAATCATACATTCATAATGAATTCTTAATTTGATTAAAAAATTAGAAAAAAGTATTATAAGTTTTTGGAACAACTTTACAATAATTTTGATCAATACAAATGATTCAAATGCATTTAAGATTGCTCCATACCTTTAATAACGTGTTTTTATTAAATTACAGACTTCACGAATTAAGGAATTTTGCGAGACAGATGACTTTATTAAGTTTTACTAGAGCGTCATATGAATTCCAGTTTGGATTGAAATTCAATTAAATTTGAAGTCACCTATGTAAGAGCTATATTTACAAGGAATTCTTATATATAGTGTTCAATGTTGTCCGACTTAGCATCAGAAAAAGTAATACTAATATGCTTTTGTTTTGACAAAATATTAAACTTATGGAGTTCTAAGAATCTAAAATATGTACTTGTTTCTAGTCAAACACTATTCTTTCTATATATTTGCCAGTTTAAATTCTATTTGTACCTGTAGGATTAGCTCGAATATAATTATTACAAGAAAATTGAAATATTGTGTTACCAAACATTAAAATGGTTTTCGTTTTTCTTGTTTACACCACGATGAATCCAATTTTTATGAAACACAATATTTTCCTTGAGGTAATGCACTCTTTGTTTTCAATACATATAAGATTCCTTGAATATCATTGTAATAGGAAATTTGAAACTATATTGTGTTATTGAATTATAAAATGATCTTTGTTTTACACATCGTATTCATAATGATTCACTTTTTACTTTAATTCAGCATTTAAAAAGTCCACAGTTTGTTTCGTAATGAAAATGCATGGTTTTATTTTCAATAATTTATATAAATAGGAAATATTTTTTTAAATATCTTTATTATGGTCATATAGAAATATATTTGCCTTGCAAAATAGTAAAAAAATATTTTCGTTTTCCTAATTTAAATCACAAGGAATTTGATTTTGGAATGACAACAATTCGTTTTATTACGAAACTGAATACATATTTTTTCAATAAATGATGAATTGAGTCTCCTTAAATATCAATACTACAAGAAAATTGAAATATTATTGTCTTGCCGAATAATGAAATTATTTTCGGTTTTCTCGTAAAAACTAGGATTTTTTTCTAAAACTCGATATTGGAAAGCCCACATTTTATTTTATTATGAAAATGCATAATTTTATTTTCAATACAACAGATTTTTCTTCAATACTTTATGTACTGAAAAATTGAAATATTGTTTATAATTTTGTTTTTTCTAATTTAGACCAAAATAAACTCAATTTTCATTAAAATTCTTTATTGGAAAACTAAACATTTGTTTTATTAAGGAAATGCACGGTTTGATTAATAAATAAATACATTTTTCTGGAAACATAATTACTGGAAAATTTAATTGTTTTACTTCGTAGAATAATAAAATAGTTTTTTTGACGTTAGAACCATGATGAATTCATTTTTTAAATTTGGCAATAAAAACCCACATTTTATTTTATTAAGAAAATGCATAATTTTTCTTAATAATATGGGCAAGAGTTTTATATTTAGGTGCACAAATATAAATATACTTTTTCCCTAAAATTTTACATCTGACTATTCTGATTTCATTTATATGTTCACGTAATTAATTAACATCATTACTTCTTTTATTATATCATTACAGCATTTGGCGAAGACTTGCTTAGAAAAAGAAGTTTTATTTTCTACTTCTTATCTCTATACAGTTGCACTGCTCTCCACATTCAACAAGTTGTTTCGAAATCATTTATGATAAAATGTGTTTTTATGCAAGAAAAACTTCTTTAAGAACAAAACTTGAAATCATTTCTTAAACCATACACAACCAAATAAATTTCATTACCTAACTGGCTCAAAAAATAAAAGCATTTATTTCATTTGTGTGCTATTTTAAAGTGATAGTGTAGACCCATCATCAAGAATCTATTTTCTTGCGCTTTAGTTATTTTGTGATCTAAAAGAAGTAAAAATGATTAACAAATAAATTCGAAAGTACTGCATTCGAAGTAAGAAAAGATAAGATAAGGTTTTTAAGAAGAAAAAAAAATTACATCTCACAAAAACTTCTCCCTTCGAAATTTACTGAAGCACTTGGTATCAAATTCACGGAACGAATCCTTCCTTCAAAAACATTATTTGCTTTAATGAAATTAATTAGAATGTATTTCTATATATATCAGTTATATATTCAATAATACAATAATATATATATATATATATATATATATAAAAATACATTCTTATATATATCATTATATATATATATATATATGAAGATATTTCTATTTCTCTATCTTGGTAATTTGAAGAACAATAAAAATCAAAGGCAATAGTAAGAAAAAATTTACATTTTAATACAAATAAAACAAAATCAAGAAAAACTGTATAATACAAATAGGGAAACGGCATGAGGCGCACGTCTTCATCAGGAGGGAAATGGTCAACTATGCAAATAGAACACTCTTTTTTGAAAAGCTCGAAGGACAAAAGTCAAAAAAATTTCATGCTATTCCCCCAAAGAGTTTCTGTATAAAAAGAAATTGCAACTAAATCAAAATAAGAGAAGATAAAACAAAGCAATACTTTGAAAAATAAGCAAAGCAATGCTATAAAGCAGGGGTGGCGAAACTTTTACGATCCAGGGTCTACTCCACATTTAAAAAATCGAAAGTGGTATACCAATGGCAGAGCTAAATTAACGTACATATTTATTTTCGATAATAAGAAAAAAGGGTAAATTGTGTAATTTTTCTAAAAAAGAAAACTTAATATTAATATTTACAAAATAAAAATTTGCTGACGAAAATAATCAAAGTATTCATAAATCAAAAACTGACCATACTATTCACTTCGTTTAGTTGAAATTTGGCACAGTATATGCGACAAGTTTATTATATTGTGGCTCGTATGGGCTTATTGCAATGAATAAACACGAAATTAAATGTTCATCTGTTAAAGGCGACCAATGTTTGTTTTTTGTTCATGGTTGAAAAAGGAGATTCTCAAAGATACCTCGATCCAATGAATGATTTGAAATTCAAAATCAATTTGTAAATATTTGGAAACGTCTCCTCAGAAATTAATTTCCAAAAATCAGTATCACTAAATATGCTCTGGATTTAAGAAATATATCGCATCTTAATTTAATAATTTCTTCCTCGACCGAGAATGATGTGATATCTATTAAATGTCCTATTTTTGCAGACACGTTGTTCATCAATGTTGACATTTTCATTGTGACAATGTCCATCAGTTTTGACATTTTCATTAAATGGAAATATCATAAAATTTATTTATTTCAACCTAATTACGTCAGCGAATCTTCTTTCAAATTTTTCAAACAAAACAAGTAAGTGTTAAGCGAAATCTTCGAAGTCTCGGTTTGGATTATGCATGCACTTTTCTACCATTCTTTTGTAGTTTCTCAATTCATGTTTTTTTAATTGAGATGCATCTCTTTCTATAGTTTCTTTGAATGTTTTAATCGCGCTCATCATGTCCATTTTAGGATTTATATAAATCGTAAATCTTTAATCATAAATCTTTGCACAGTTTGTTTTGGGTTTTAAAGCGTAGACTGTAGTAAATTTTTATTTTAAATAATTCATTGATTCTATGTCATAAGTCATAAATTAAATTTTTAATATCCAAGTTCATTATCGGGATGGTTCCGTGGACTACCTAAAACGTATTCGAGGTCTACCAGTCGACCGCGGTCGACGTCTTGGCCACCCCTGCTATAAAGTATAGGCAAAACAATACAATGAAAAATATGAATCAAATAAAGAAGAATATGGTTGGAATTTTATTGCTTTCCAGTTTGGAATTGTATTTTCAGTAATGACAGTAACATTATTTTCCATGTCCTAATCTATTATTCGCTCCATTGGCTGCGCAAACTCCTGTTTTTGAATCAAAGCTAAACGAGGCACTTAATATATTGCGGACATTCAAAGCAGCTCCAACTGGTTTATTGGGATGAAAGGATATTAAATGCTGGGTAATAGATTGGATTTGTTTTGCCATTAGTGTAGAAGTGGCATAGAACTGATCAAAGCCTTTCACACAATATCCTTGTCATCACGTACAACAGTACAACGAGGTGTTAGCGATCGGTCTCATACATTCACCATCCTCTGCAGCATTCCCATCATAGTTGTTTATTTCTGCCCAACACAATATTCGATATCTCTGAAGAATAATCTTCAATACCTATTACAACTATTCCTTCTTTGTGGAAGAATCTTGCTAGAAAAGCACTCGATACTTTTTATGAGGCATAATTTACAGAAGAAAGCAGTTACCAAACTTTAAATCAACAATCGCTACTTTTTGTATATAGTCATTACAGGTGGCACTGTAGTTGCCCGAGTTGTGCATGTGCAATGATATATATTAAGTTGGGGAACAAAAAATACATTATTTTTACGTGAACTTTATGTAACTTCTTTTGGATTCACTTTATAAAAAGGTTTAAAACAGTTTTCATGTAGATTTTTAGGTCTTGTGCGAAGCTACGACTGCTGACATGCGGTTGACTTCGATTATTTTTGATATTTTATAGACATTCTCGACCATGTTGTATCCATGCGAGGTGCATCTTTAGCATCCAAATACCCAAACGGAATCGACGAAACAAAAATTGTACGTAACTGGTTGTTACAGTCATATATAGGACAATAAACACCTTTAACAATTTTAGCCACCCGGCTATCTTTTTCGCCGTTGCAAGAGAAAAACGAAAATGTATCGAATTTTCTGTTTGTTGTCTTCCATTTTTAAAACCTTGTACTCGTAACTGAATGAATCAAACAAAAAACCGCAAGAGGATATTTTAGTGTCCAATGTCACCTTTCCAACGAGCATAAATCTGAAATTGTTTGATAGATACCTGACGAGATATCGATCACTACAGACGTCTACCAAAAAATTATTGGATTATTTTTTCCCCAAACTAATATTATGGAGTCTCATATCGTATCTCAGAATGTAAATTTTACACGATATGCGGGCTTCTTTCAAGGTGTTGCCTTTTGTGTGGTTAGCAATTTAAGTGACACAGCTATATGTAGTATCAATGCAGATCTATAAAAACTGTAATCATATATTCTCGAATCAATAAATTATTCTCTGATGTGATTATTTTTACTTAATAATGGTTTTGTTACATTTCAATTCAATTTGAGTCAGTTTTAATTATTGTATTGAAAATGTTCGAAAAGTGGAAAGATACATCACGACAAACAACAAAATCGATGAAGCTTCCGATGGTGAGATGAATTATGACGAATACCAGAATGTAAACTTATGCTACTCATGAAATAAAGATTCAAATTAATGAAGTTGCCCACCGACCGATGAAATGCTTACTCGATGAAAGGGTTAAAGGATCTGATTAGTTACGCCCGGAAGAAATCGGAAGTTACTTCCCGATATTTCGATAAAGTTCTCCATCGTATTCATTTGACTCGGTCAAAGATGGGACTCACACTTCTGAGTTTTGCATTTTCTTTTGTGGTGGAGAGGAAATAACTTCCTTCGAAATCAGTGCTCGCTTAAATTCGTTGCTTAGTCGGCTAATTTGTTTTGCTAATTCAATTTCCGCAGGAATATGCTAATGGAATATTAATTAACGGGACATGGAAACATCCGCGAATTACTCTCGAGGCAAAAATTAATTCCGTGCTCCTCGAGGAGGAGATACACATTTTTCTTTCCTGATATCAGTTATCTCTTTGTTACAAAGATGCTGATAATAAATGAATTGCATTAAATTTGGTCCGGTTTTAGCTACGATATTAATCTTTCTAATTAAGTATATTATATTGATATTTGAAAGAAACGAATTTTGTGATAATTATATTAATCATTAGACATATTAAGAATAAACTTATTTTTCTTCTTTAACATGTGAATTCGAAAAAAAGTTGGCAAGGAAATTGTGTTCCTTTATGTTGATTGTAGAAAACTTTATGTATTACAAATTTATCAATACTTATAAGATTATTAGAACCGCCCAACCTGTCTAGTGGTTAGCGTACCTGACTACAGATGGGTGGGACCTGGGTTCAAATCCTGGCTCGGGCATATATGTACTTTCTCTCTTGTCTTTGTCCTTTCTTTGTGTGTAAATGGTTGCCTATCCTATAAACGGGTTCCTATGGCATGTGTGTACTGAGGAAGTCGGACTCCACACCAAATAGGGTTCAGTTGGAAAAGTGGAGCAGCGCACCCCATATTGCCAGCCTGGCTGGCACACGACAACAACAACAACAAGATTATTAGAAGAAAAACCATTATTATATGCATAACTTAAAAACAATTTCCCACGCCAATCGAGTTTCAAAAGTTTAGTATGTCGTAGTAGGTAATAGAAAGAACCGGTCCATGGCTGAGTGATTAGTGTTCTTGACTCCTAGGTTGTTGATCCCGGGTATGAATCCCGGTTTGGGGATAGATGTTCCTTACTCTTTCTGTGTTCCTTTCTTTTTCCTTGTCATTTCTTATGAGATGATGGATCAATGTGACCCATCCTATATATGGGTTTGTGGTAGTGTGACGTGGGTAATGCTACTCGCCTTTATGTCTTGGTTTACAGGTGTCCATCGGGTAACGCTAAATGAATAACAGTTTCCGGCCATATTGTAGCGAAGAATTAGTCTCCCAATGACCACCGTTAGAAAAAAAAAAGATAATAGAAGAACTTAGCGCTATTGTAAGATAATATCTATTTCTCAAATTGTTTTTTGGAATTTTTTTTCAATAGATGGGGTGTTGTATTGAAGTATCGCAAAGCAGAAAACCTGAAAAACACTCATGCATCCCACTAATAAAGCCGCTGCAGAAAGTAACACAGCAATTTAGATTTCAATACGGGAGATAACTACATCGAAGGGATTAAAAATTATTCAACATGATAGGCAAGCTCTAATTCAATGTCATTACTTGGATGTACAATGTAAAATATACATCTAATGCACAGACATATTATTAGAGAAATCACTTGTTGCATACCAGTTCTAATTCATATTAAAATTTTTAAATCAATAATTTTTTGACCCAATATTACAAGCTTATAAAACCCGATTCTTTAAATGTGTAACTTCCATACTCAATAAAGTGTCGTTTTCAGGATACACATTTCACAATCAAATAAAATTTTTATTTTACTTCTGATAACATTTTTTATCATGTTAAATTTGTGCATATTATAAAAATAATAGGCGTTAGGTTCATCTCATCTTGCTTGTGTCAATGCAGTTTGCACACATAAAATCTTACATGAGTTTAACAACTATGCGAATAAATGATACTAGAGATTGCTGATCTCATTTCACTTCTTTTTTCTCAATGTAAAATTTTCATAAATTTTAGGAAATCTAAGAAAAAATATAGTTAAAATGAATGGCAACTTATAGCCATTTATCCACCAAATCTATCTAGCGGTCAGCGTGCCTGACTGCCGATAGGAAGCTCATGGGTTCGAATCCCAGTTTGGGCATGGATGTAGTTTCTCTTTTTCTATCTCCTGTTTTTGTCCTCTTCTTGTATGAATGTTTGCTTACCCTATAAACGGATACCTATGACAAGTGTGATTAGTTACAAAAAAATTATCTCTAGTTATCTTCTTCAGAATGAGCTATTAGCATAGATCTGCCCAACTGTCCGTCATAACCAAACCTAGATTTATTTACAACTATTCAACGTCACCATGGGTGGTGATGTCACTTTATCCAGTACGTCACCCAGTAGGTAAGCCATTTTGAACTACAGAAAACTATATGAGTCACCGTAATTTAAATTCAGGGATAGAGCATTAGATTCTTAGACTAGGCCATATTTAATAGAACTTATGCCGAACAAAAAAAATTCTGAACTTTTGATATATATTTATATAGGTAATTGGAAGATTTTTTTTTCCTTTTATATACACTAAGCACATTTAAATATAGTTACAATCACGAAAATGGGGTTGTCATTCATTTTGTTTTGATTAATTAACTGAATTTTTGTTTTTTATTTCTAATACACGACTGCTACAGGATTTATTATACATAGTGTCCAGTGACCATACATAGTGTCCAGTGAGTGTGCCATCGTTGACACTAAGATGAGTAGGACTTCGTAATTTAGAAGCAGAGACCAAGTAGAAGATACTTAGACTTGACCAGCTACTACAAGAGACATCATTCCACAAGAAGGTCATTGCGATCACGGCATATTTAAAGAACACGATGGTTCTTTCGTTGAGTCGGGATTCGAACTGATTACCTTCCGATAGCGAGAATGAACGTCCAAGC
>JAPDSC010079226.1:18774-29231 GCA_026290005.1 Latrodectus geometricus | reverse complement strand
ATATATATTAAATCTTAAAACATAAGAATAAATTTATATGGATATGGTAAACTTATCTAAGCATACATTCATATATCTTTACTGATTTATGAAATTTAAAGTAAAAGTACATACTTGATAGCTCATAATGAAGCATTGATTATTTTAAATAAATATTTGAAGGAAGTTGTAAATGCTAATTTAAAAATGAAACTAGTTAAAACTACTTCAAACTTCTGGATATTTTTATAAACTATTAGATGTGAGTGATTCCAGATGTTTTAATAAAAAACATTCATAAAATTGAATAAAAAAAGATAGGATTTTTTTTTCCAGCACGAAAATTATGCTGACTCTTAAAACTGTTTTATACCAATGCTTATTTTTTTCCTTAGTATTTTATATACATATATTTTAAATTTAATGTTGTCTTTTTACAAGTCTTTTTTTCTAGATCTATAATTGTAGCATTTCTTATCTTTGATCATTTTAACTCTTTTTTCATTTCATTATCCTACTACTTGTACATATATTTTCTTTGCATAGGCTCTCAACGTCAAATTTATTTATAATTATTTTTTATTCACTCTCTCCATAATCAAAGAGAGCAATAAAATTATATTTTTATGACCAATTACAACATCTCTTTGCTACAATTACACACAGGAGAGTGATTATCATTGAAAGTTTATTATCATACCGTTTAAATGAATGGTTTACACAGAAACTTTAAACATAAAAAATCTTCAGTTTTGTTTTATTATCTTTATAATCAAGTAATACAATAAAATCATATTTTTATGACTAATACTACATTTATTTGTTGCAAAATCTACACGAGAGTGATACTTATCAAAATCAAATTAACGAGCTATTATTATAATATAATAGTGAAAAATAAGATTGTAATATAATAAATTTGAGCAATTTTATTCACAAAAGATATTAAGATATTATTTATGTTATAAGTATTTTAATAATCTTTCTTATGTATTTTATCTTATTGGATATGCATAAAACATTATTTTTGATATAATTTTATTTGTTGATTATCCAATTGAACTTTACTTAAATTCCGTGTATACTTATGTTTGTCTATTGTTCTTTATTTTAAAAAGTAAGGCATGTATAAAAACTTTATGACGTCTATACTAATATGAATGAATTTCGTGTTCTAATTATGTCACTGAAATTGCCAATTACCGCACTTATGACAGAATTTTTTATAAAAAAAATGTCGATTTTAAAGTAAAAGAGATAGGAAGAAAATTTATTTTTTATATATGTTGTTATATTTGTTGTTGAATAAATTTCATACAATCTATCATTTATTATTAATCTATCAATAATCTATCATTTATTGCTTAAGTATCTTCTGAACATTTGTGTTCTTACTTTGTCGTTAAATTTTTTTAAAACAAATGATTGCTTTCAAATTGTTAGAATGTTAATTTCTTTATTCATTTTTTACAAAAAATAGCAAATTTATATAGTTATAATTTTTTTTTTTTTGGGGGGGGGGGAATTTTACTATTTTTAAGTCATTACCGATAAGTTAATTGTGAAACTTTAAGCAGGATTTGTATTAAATTTACAATAATGACCATTATAAGGATTTTTATAAACTTTTTCTGTTAAATCGTTATGAATTATCTCTTGCAGAAACTTTAAATGGTTTATATTAAATGCAAAACTTGCTGTTGAATCAAATTCTAGTTCTTAATAATTAGCTATCATATTTCCAAACTTTATTTTGCTTTTTTACTTATAATTTTTGAAGATATTCCAAATAGATTTTATACTGTATATAATGTTTTTTTTTTGTTTCTACAGCAATTTAATCATTAAGAAGAATATAACATTATTCATAAAAGAAAGTACCCAGAAAAGCACCCAGAATAAACTGTGTATTTTTAAAATACTTCTACTTTAAAAGCACCATAACTAAGCGAATACTTTTCTAAAATTTATGGCTTGATATCATATCAAAATTTAACATTTTTTTCCAAGATTTTCCAGATAACAATCAAATTACTTTTGCGCTTTTTTGAAATTTGAAAAATCTTTTAATGGAATATATTTCGAATTTTTAACATAATAATCAGAATAAAAATTGACGCCATTTGCTTAGAACCTTTAAGCATTTAATAATTAACATGATGCCCGGGAATGCATAATTCAGTTATAACAAATTAAATCCATGAGGACTGAAAATATTTTAAGGAATATCATGTATTCCCAAAATTGTGTGGCCTGGTTGATTAGGGCATCGTTCTCGTTACCAGAAGACAGTAAGTTCAAATGGCGACAAAGGCACGTTAAATATGTCGTGGTTGCAGCGTCCTCCATGCTCTCATTCCAAATTAATATCTCTGGGGATTGCTGGAGCCAGACTATGAGTCTTGGCTGGCTTCAATCTCTAAATTGGAAGACCCAAATGGTGCTACCATCTATTAACCAAAGTCGTACTTTCACCCTTGTATGGGGGTGCTTTGTTCAGTAACGGTAGACGCTCTGTCTAACTTCTTTCGCCCAGTCCTCGATGGGTGAGCTTCAAGTCATAAGTAAAAACAACAAAAGATTATGTTTTCTGTTTAACAGACATACTTGCTGAAAGATATTAAGCTCATGGGGTTAGTTTTAATTCTGTAAATATTATGTTACTAACTTAAAATATTTACTTTTGCATTAGGACAGAAATATATTCTGAAAGATATAAAATATATAACATCAAGGAATATCTGTGCAGTATAGAGCATTTTAATACAATATTCACTAAGCAAATTGTCATCCACAATCGCATATAAAGGGAAATATTCATATATCACAAGCAATGCAACCCGGAAAACTCACAGATACTTACAGTAGTACTTGAGAAAAGCAGAACAGTGTTCAATAGTGGTTGAAATCGAACCAGAGACATTTCACTCTGAACAGCACTGCCGTCATATCACAGTCTTAATGTGAAATTTGCTGCCTTACTCTTAGACGTGGGAGTATTACGATCTCGCTGATAATAAACTTCATTTACATCACCACAATTTTCCATATTGCTGATTTCTTTCGCATTAGTTGCATAGATGAATATACAAATTTTATAAAGATTTGATATTTTTGAAAGAGTTGTATTTCAGTGATTTTAAAATTATTCTTAATTTTTGGAAACGGGAAGGCAAAAATATATCTATAAGCATTATGAGACAAACTATTCTTTATATAGATAAAAAAAATAATTTATGTGAAATATAAAATTCTTTCATACTATGGATATAGCAAATTTCATTACAACTCCTGCCATACAGATTTAGGAAAATGTCGCTATTTCTATCAATAAAATGCAAAGAGAAGTAAGTATTTAAAACATAACTTTTTCAAGAAAAAATTAAAAAGCCATTTAGATCAGTTTCAGTACCCGATTTAAATCGTAAAAATTTTATAAAAGATAATAACACTAAAATTTAATTGTAAGTAACTTATATAAAAAAAATTAAGATATCTAATTTTGAGCTTTATGGGTAACTAATGTTTAAAATGAGCTTAATGTAAAAAATGAGTAATCAAATAATGCCATTTAAATCCACAAATGTTTCTGGAATATCTAGTAAATGTAAAAAACCAGAGTTTTTAAAGCATAAAAGTGATCATAAACATTAAAAATTATGTTAAGTTAATAGGACAATAAAACAAGGGGGAACTTTATTTTCCAAACTCTGTAAGTGCCCATAAAATGAATTTCTTCAAAATAAATTTGAAATTTGCTTACATTTATGAAAATTACTCTTTTTTTTCTAATATGCATGGGTGTGTATTTCAAATAAAATTTAATAAAACAAGACTAAGCCCATAAGATTGAAAATACTTATATAAGCATCACATATAAGAATTTCTTTTCATTTGTTGTGTATAAAATATTTAAGATTAATAAATAAATAAGTATTGCTAAAAATTTAAATGAAGCAGTTTTATTGGAATAGCATTTTTTTGTTTCATAATGTAAAAGTAATTTATTATGTATTCAAATGAGAATTGATGAATGTAGTTTTCAGTACATTTAACAATAGGTTTGCCTCATGATTGATTTTAGAGAAAAACGTCTTTCAAATCAGAACTGTTTAAAAACAAATTTGTTAAAATATGCGTTTAATTGTGTTTCAACTTTCTATGATCATATAAATACTTAGAAAAAGCAGCTTATGAAATTTTTGGTATTGGTCACTATAAATACGTAATTCTGAAGCACTATTTAGAAAATATTAATTTCATAACACTAGCCATCAATGTTTATGTCTTCACTGATAAAATAAGTTTTAATTGTTAAATTATTCATGTAAGTAACTTTTATGTTTAATGAAAGGGATGTATTGTAATAAATCTTTAGATCCCTTTCATCAAACATAAAATTAGATTCAAGCTTATTGTATACGGTTTGATATAAGTTTAATCCCAGCCATTATTAAAATATAAGATTTCAATTTATTTTTAACCCTTCATTTACTTTTCATCCTAAATAATTTAATGTGCTACCCTCAAATTATAAAATAGGTTCTAATCTCTACAAATATCTATAAACAAGGAAATTTTCAAAGTGTTCATCTGAAAACCTGATGATAAATAGATTCATAATGTATATATATATGACAAAGTAATGGTAACACCTGTTAAAGTAGGGATAACTTTACACAGATGAGGGACAGTTGCACGACATCTGAACAAAAGAAGCCCCCATTAATTTGAGATACAAGAACAAACTTCAGAATAATTTAAAATATTATAGTCATTGTCCGTACCCAACGTCTTCTGTAAAAGAAGCTGTAAAAACATCTGAATTAGTTTGAATGAAGAATGAATGTGAAAGAATATCCTCCAATCAATCAATTTTGTCTATCTATCAATTTGAATCTCCTTGGCGAAAACTGTATATATTACGATATGTGCAGTTACTGGTCACAATTTTGGTGAAAACAAAGATGTCACTAGGTTAGGTTAAGTTATGATGGACATTTTTGGAACTCTATGTTAATATGCTTGCAGCTCACATTTTTAGAGATGATTTTTTTTTATACAAATAAACACACATGCCATAAGAATGCGTTTATAGGGTAGGCAACCATTCACACTTCATTCATACAAGGAAAGGACAAAGACAGGAGAAAGGAAAAGGGAAAGTTCATACATGTCCGAACCGAGACTTAAACCCAGACAATTCTATTGGCATTCAGGCACCATGGCCACTAGACAGAGTAGGCGGCAGATGTCAGTAGAAAACAGAGAAGAGAGTTTATTTAAATCTAATGGATGGTAGTTGAAGAGCTTATAATGAGCCAAACATGTATCTTACTGCAGATCTGTACCACCCACTCCGACTAGTGGTCAGCGTGCCTTCTAATTTATAAATTTAGTTTCCGCTTTTAAATTACGAAATTAAATTTTTTAAAAAAACTTTTTCTCATTAATTATTAACCTACACATCACATTTGTATTTGCTTTTTAATTCATCAATTGAATATTACAGTTATACTTTTAAAGATTTATTTATTTCGATAAGCAAAAGTTATTCGAGCAGCAAAAGTAGATTCCAAACACAAAAGTGTCAAATACCTCAGACAATCAACATCTTCAATGCACAAGACTGACATTCAGGACTGATCATCTTCACTAACTCACTCTATGTTGACGGTGGTATTTATACCTGACTTAGCGTGAAGTCTATGAGTTTCGACAAGCTACTGTAGGCTATCTCGCTTAGTATTGGTCCTAGAGCTTTGATGATGGATTTTTCCAAAAATATCTATTTCTCGCCAAGTCACCAAAATTACGCCAAAGGTCACCTAGTCGCCAAATTTTTAGAAATATCGTTTTTAACGTAGAATACGCTTGAATTGAGCAATATTTGCACAAAACTGAATATTTCTGATCTATCTGAGATATTAAAAGACAAAAACAAATAAATATTTAAAATTATTTATAAAATTTGTTAGATTATATTTCCGTTCATAACGTTCGTGTGTGAACATTTAGTCTCTTGCATAACATTACTACGATTCTTGTTTCTCAATAGAATCTGTGAACGCGTAACATTTCTATTTGAAAACCATCAATCTATAATTAAACAGAGAACTTATCTTTTTAAATTTAGTTTTCTCTACAAGTTTAAATTTAAAAAATATTTTCCTCCTATATGAATTAACCTGCACCATGTTTGTTTTTATTTTTTTATATTAACAATGGAATATTTTTACTACACTTTTATTGAATTATTTCGATACCAAATTTTGATAATTATTCCAGGAAATATGAATCCGTTTCGTCAAAAGGTAATCATATTTTCGGACTTCACTGAAATATAATATTTAATTCGAAATTTTACTTTTTGACAAATATGAAAATTCTCCTATTTTAACTTATTAATAAAATTCTCTAGATTATATTTATAGCGTCGAACATTTACTCCTTACATAATACTACCACTTTCTAATTAGAAAATATGTCTCTTGACAAGAATACAAAATATACATGAGAGTATTAAAAAATTTAAACATATTTTATTTATTTATTTTAAGAAAAATATTTTCTTAATAATCTCTCTAATGCGTAAAGCTCGGATAGTGAACAAGTTTTAATAGACAGCGACAGTTAATTAAACTTAAATCTTTAATGGTTTAATGGAAGTGAATGGTGTGACTATATATTGAACTTAAAAGCAGAATTTGCAAAAAAAATGAATAAATATGAAAAATTCATAAAAATTGAATTCCTGATCAAGTTCTGAAATGATGCCAAGTTTTGAAATCTGTTTGTAATTTATGTATTTTCACATAAGAAGAATCTCAATAAATTCAAATTAACTAATATTTCAAAATAACTATTTCTTTTTTTTTTCATTTTTATTTTTTTAGAAATTTATAAAATAATTTATAATGTATTTGATGGGATTTATGTTTCTAATTTTGAAGGCATTTTCTATTGTCATTCATAAAATTTCATTTTATATTGTTATTTATAAAATGAAATAATTCAAAACGCATTCTTGTTAAAATGTCACTTGAAGACATTAAATTCGATACAATCTGTTCAATACAATCCGATTTAATTTATAATATATTAATTAGAAATATATTTTTGAATCAACAGAGAACTCCGATGAAACAAGAATCAATAAAACATAATTTTGATAAATATACAGTTTATTTTAATAGCAAAGTCATTACATTGCGAAGTTTTGATCAAAAATATAAATATTCGAATGAATAAGAAATAAATATACATCAGTATGAAATCTTACAAACGCTTATAAATGATACTTCTTTATTCTCAGGTTTAAAAACTCTTATTTATGTTGAATAATAGAAATTTTTCTAATATTTTAATTACATTTAGACTATTATAATTTTTTTAATAGAAAATTACTTTTCAAAATTTGTAACTTCATTGCGAAAAATGGTGAAATAATTTTCATTTATAAAATGAAAATTATTTTAATTTTTCTGTAGTAAATAATTATAACGAAGTATTAGAAATTTTGATATTTGAAATATAAAATTTAAACAAGCACGCGTTTGCAAAGTTGAATTTCAAACGTGGTATGTATTTGGCGCTACCGGATATTGCATCTAGTGACATAATTTAAAATGGCGAGATAAATGTGTAGGATTTGGCATGAAATTCGAAAATTGCGCCAACAGTACCATTACTTAGCCTTTTATTACGACAATTATTTGTTTTTCAAATTCTTCACAGAAAAAGTATTTAAAATGTTATAAAAATTATTTTCAAACATTTTAATCATCATTTGCATTCATTAATTACTTGATTAAGTGATTTTGAATATTTTCAATATATACAGCGGGTAAGAAAAGTTTCCGTACGGTCACTAAATTTAAGAATAAATTAACATAATTTGTAAAATATTTCATTTTTCCTTTAAATACTGCCTATATGTGTTTAGTACAAGTCTACACTAAACGATTTTTATAAATTTTCATTTGTACAAAACGAGGAAAGCATATTATTTTCAATATCTAAAGTAAATTTTAAATTGAAGTGCAAAAAAAGTTTCCGTACGCGTTATGCAAATTCTTTCTGACGTATTTAAAACAGGCCCGCAGTAAATCTTTGAATTTAGAAAGTTAATCACTGATAAGGAAACAACACATCGACAATTGTTGAGTTCAAGTTTCTTTCTTGTCGTCTCAAAATGGAAGTTCCAAGAGCTATTCGGGAATTAGTGATTAAATTGCGAAAAGATGGATTATCCATGAAAAGGGTTAGTGAACTGACTAAAAAATCGAAGTTTACTGTGCATTATATCATTGAAAGATATTACGAACTTCATTCATTTGAGAATAGAGATCGATCCGGGAGGCCGTCAAAATTAAATCGCTTGCATAAAAGAAACATCATTCGCCAAGTTCAAGAAAATCCACGAATTAGTACACCGAAATTGGCAGCTGATTTAATGGTTAGCATTAAAGTCTCTACTCAAACCGTGAGAAATGTCATTTAAGAAAGTGATTATCATGGGCGTGCAGCCCGGAAGAAACTCTATATAAGTTTGCACAACAGGAAAAAGCGCCTCGAGTTTGCAAAGGAGCAAGTAAGTAAGCCATTATCTTTTTGGGAATCCATTCTTTTTAGCGATGAATCAAAATTTAACATTCATGGATCAGATGGTCATGTTATGGTGTGGAGAAAACCAAATCAACAACTGCTAACTGAGAACTTGTGCGGAATTGTGAAGCACTGTGGTGGTGGTGTTATGGTGTGGGGGTGTATGAGTGCTTCTGGAGGAGGAAACTTGCAATTCATCGAAGGAAATATGGATCAATACAGGTATCTGGATATTCTTAAACAAAATGTGTTATCCAGCGCAAAGAAACTATCTCTTGGAACAGGATTTACTTTCAGCAAGACAACGATTTTTAACACTCTAAGATTTGCCCAGAATGGTGCCTTTACCATGTGCAACAACAACTTCATAGCCCTCCACAGTCACCCGATTTGAACCCCATCGAACATTTGTGGGAAGAAATTGGCCGGCAACTTAAACAATATGACATAAAAAGCAAACTTGAACTCAAGAGTGTCTTTAATAGTATTTGGTCTAATATTTCTCCGGAAGTAACAAAACAATTTGTAAAGGTAATGCCACAACGTCTAAGAGAGTTGATAAAGGCCAAAGGAGGGCTCACTGACCATTAAATGTACTTTTGTTCAATGTATTTTGCATTTTTGTAAACATTTTATGTGTGCTAGGGTGTTTTGTTTCTATATGTACGGCATTTTTTTAGTTTTCAAGATTTATTGTTCAATTTGGTCAGTATTATCAATCAATCTTTTAATATGAATGAGTGTTACATAATATTACTTTTAAGTCATATTTAAGTTTTCATTTTTATCATTATGAATTTTGTGTGACACATTAAACTTTGATTTGCAATCGTATCTGCGTACGGAGACTTTTCTTACCCACTGTATATATATATATATATATATATATATATATATATATATATATATATATATATATATATATATATATAGGTAATAACTATATTACATTTGTTATTATGTTCAGCACAGATGATTTGATGAATAATTAGATAATGCTTCACAGAGATGTAAATAGTTAATTACTGAAAAAATTTATTTTTTACATTAATATATTGATTTCAAAATATTTAAATATATTTCGATATATTAATATATCAATATATTGAGCTATTATGAAAGTTTGATCTGAATGTACTTAATTAATATTCCAAAAATCTATTATTATCAAATAAATAACTTCATCCATAAAAGAATATTAGAGCGAATACTTCACAGTTTGCTATATTGACTGTAATTTTTGTTAATATCACTGTTTTTCTATAATAATCAAATCAAATCATTATTATTAAAATGTTCTTAACATTTATGCATCAAATCTAATTAGATTTTTCGAGCAAAGTATTTAATTAGTCATAAGAATTTATGATAAAAACTAAATATCTTCTTTTTTTAAAGTTGCTAGGTGTTTTAATTCATTAGTTTCATAACATCGTAACATTCATAAATTCCGCTTAAATTTATTTCTTGTAAAGTATAATTAATTAAAATAACTGAGAAGATATAAGTAGAGAAATGTAATGACACGTTTTCGCTAAACACGTAATACAAAATAAATGTGTTTAAAGTGTGTTGAAAAATTAATTACTGAGTTCAAATTTTATAAACTGCATTAGAGTTTCCATCGTACGTTACAGTAAATGAAATCTAATTAGTGATGCTAAAAGTTTTAATTACGCAAAAGATTCAAACAATTAATTTAATCCTTCCATTATTAGTATACCATGAAATTGAATTTCTTACACTCTTTACAAGTCACAGTTCTCTACTAAAAAGTTCGTAAATTTATAAGAAGTTGAATGTTAAAATAATTGGTTCATATCTCTTGAAAACAAAAACATGTATACCTATATGAATTTGTTTTAATTAAA
>JAPDSC010079226.1:0-18674 GCA_026290005.1 Latrodectus geometricus | reverse complement strand
ATTATACAATAAGTTTAAAAAAATTTCATATCAATAAACATTGCATTAGATCAAATTCTGTGACCAGATATAATGTATTGATAAATTTTAAACTTAAATAAGATTATAAGAAAAGTATTAGTGGATATAATTGGAAACTGTATTTTTAAAACGACAACTTTTGTGTTGTTGACAGTAGGACATGACACTTGGCGAAGCCAAGCCTGCCCATCAGGGACTGGAAGAATGAAGTCAGAAGAGTGTCTTCCGTTTTCTGAACATATCACTCCCTCTACAAAGGGAAAGTACGACTTTGGCCTGTAGATGGCAGCACCATTTTGGGTTTTCCAATTTAAAAAGAGGAAACCAGGGAAGATCCAAAGTCTGGCTCCTAACACCCATGAGTAATTTACTTGCATTTTAAAAGTCAGCTTCTAAATATTTTTATCTAACAGTTATAATAAAATATTATGTGGGACAATGTGGGAATCTACTTTATTTAAACAGATTTATTAAGTAAGTGTTACTGATGATCAGTTATGGTTACAGTCAAAGCATAAACTATACCACAATTTATGGGACAATATTTCACATGATAACTATCAAATGGTGCTCTAAATGCATTTACTTTCAACAAAAGAAATGTTATATTTTGCTAGTTATAAAACTGTATTAGCTGTACCATAAAGTTTTGAATTTTTTTTTCTTTTTTGCTTTTCATGGATTTATATATGGAATATAAAATTCATTCTTTATGTTTTAAATATTATTTTACAGAGTTTTCTTAAATATAAATAAAATTACTCCTTTCTCTAACAACTACCTAAAATAAAACGAATAAATATCAAAATTTAGTGATAATTTAATGCTATCACACGTTAGAAAAATATGTAAACAGAACTATATTATGAAGGTAAAATAAAATTAATAAATAAAATAAAAAAATGCAAACGAAATTTTCAAATTAACTATACATTTTTAGTAAAAATGCTTACTTATTATCTATAAAAATATTATTTACACTAAAAAAAAAAAAAAAAAAAAAAAAAAAAAAAAAAAAAAAAAAAAAACCTTATTCTTTTATAAATGCTAAATATTTAAAATCTCAATTAATATTTTGATTTCTAATTTTAAATAATCCTTTGAAAGTCAGTTTTTTATTAATTGAATTAAATAAGCTCTTCCGGATCAAATAAAAAGTTATCCAAAAAAATTATGCTTACAAATTAAAATTTGATAAAATTGTATCTTATAAAGTTTATGTTTATTTATGAGAATATTCGTTGAAATTGTCCCTCTGTAGAATTATTTAGAAAACTTATAAAAAATGCATCTTTACTTATCAAGCAAAATATTTGCTCGTATGGAAAACTGCAAAAATCTGTACGTAGTAAGATATCCAGCGAAAAACACCGGTAGTAAAGCTGTCATATTCTATTCGAATTGATAAAGAACAATATCAACAAACGATGATATATCAGAATGTTTCAATTCTTACAACAAATAAAAATATCATCTGATACTAAACTACATAACAGATAAAAAAAACTGACTGGTGTGAACATAATAGCACGTGACTCAGAAATCCAAACACAAAGACCTTTTTCATAACAAAAAAAGTGTCAGTTTCTGGTCTTAGATGTTTGTTATCATTACTGACACGATTCAAAGAAATAAAAGTAGGAATTTCAGTAAAGTAACATGGGAAAGTTTTTCTGATGTTTTAGATGAGCTAAAAATATTAAAATATGAATCCTTATTTTATAGATGTAAATGTAACTGCCGATTGCCAGAACTTTTTAGAAAGTATTTATTCCTAACATCAAAACGCCATCTTAATTTTTTCAAAATCGCAGTATATATAGTCATGCATATAAATTCTTTCTAGATCTATAACAATAACATATGTTAATTTATACTATGCTACTAAAAAACTAGATTTAAGAAATATTTTCTTAGATAAATGCATCAGTTAGTTTGCAATCTCAGTTAATTCAAGTCAGATACATTTTTTGATAATTTTGTATAATTTATGATTCTTTGCCATAGCACGAAATAGATTTACTAATAGTATATATTATACTGTCAACAATATTATATCTTAGATTTGTCTGAATACTTATATTTCAAATGAAAATCAATTTCCTTTATAAAAATTTTGAAATTTTATATTTCTTTAAGGAATAATATCAAACATAAAAAGAAGAGACTATTTGATTTTCTTTCTCTTTATGATAAAACCGTTCTCCTTCTTCAAGATATTCATCACGGTTTTTTCCCCATCCAGCAATTATAAAATAATTATAACAATATGAAAATGGAAGATAGCAGCTTCGACTCTGGTTTAGACATGTGTCTCAGCCAAGAAAAGGTAATTAGTATATTGTCTTCATTTGTGTGTATGCTCCGATAAAATCTTTATATATATGTACACAAAAAGTTAATATAAAAATAGTTTTAAGAGCACCTTTAGCAGTTAAAAATTCTTCTTGGAATCGCAACATTTTCTGTATAGTAGTAAGTGTGACGTTGTTAAATTCATCTTGCTGAAAGTGCTCTAAATTATGAGGTTTTCTTCTTCAAAAACAAGTCTCAGAGGATTTACAATGTTTAAGCGAAATTATGCAAACAGTGACGTAGAATTCCCAAAATCAATACTGTAGTACAAAAAACAGTATTGTATGTATTTAATTTAAAACCATCTCTCTCTTTATATAAATTATATATATATATTTACATAATAAGCAACTATGAACTATGGAAGTTTTTTTTTTTTTTTTAGAAATCAATGGTAATAAAAACTAAATTAAATATACATTTGAGAATTAAAGTGTTATTATCACAAATCCAAAAAGTAACCTTGAACAAAAAATCTTATAACTGTTTATCTAAACAAAATATTTTATAATTAAAACTCTAACATTTTTATGGCTGTATAGCTTTCAGTCATTGTATATTTATAGTTTTTTTTTTAATTTATTTTTCAGTGGTTGTGAATGACTCAAAATATAGCTTTGAATCCGTGAAATAAATTATACTTAATAACAAAAAATATAATAAATTTTAAAAATTCTGAATTAGAAACAGCCTTAGAGTTCTTTACGTGATATCTGCTCTAAAGCAGAAATAAAACAAAATCTCTATAGGTTTATTTTATTTTAAAATAGATGCTTTATCTTTCACATTTGCAATGAAAATAAAAAAACAACAGTATTCTAAGTTTTCAATGAAAACAAATGGCATCTATAAAAACTTCTTGTGTTCATATCTTCGCTTTTATCAATAGGATTCAACACGTTTATGTTGTGTTCTTTTTCTTAAATACAAAATTTAATATCATTTTTTGCTTAAATACTTCTGTTGGTATATTAAAAAATTTATTTTATGAACAAATAAACATATTAGCATATAATAAATATCATAGAAATTAAATTTAGATCTATATGAGAAATACAATTTCTCTAAACTACAAAAAGCACATGTCTTCAAAATCATTTTCTTTTCTACCATCTAAAATAAAACCACTGATTTCCACTTCTATATTAAAAACTACTTGTGTGTAACATGTTCTTGCCCTTTAATATAAATACCAAATACTATAATTTCATTTCATGTTTCAGTTCTTTCTGCCTTGTTAAGCATCTAATAAGCAATGCAAATCTTTTGGCTTACATCCGTGATTCGTAAATCATTGCTACTTTTTTTTCTTGATTCAATAAGTTACGTTATTTTATGAGTTTATTAATGATTCAGATTCTTACTATTTCTCCCTCAGCTCAACATATTAAATGTGACGTATTTATGTGCATCGTAAATCTCCCATAATTGGCCAACTGATATTAGAACTGAGATTTCTTTTCGGGTAAAATGTGCATCGTCGCTGCATCGCTATACTATTTGGAGTGACATTTATTGCCAAAACAACAGCCAGCAATCGGATAAATCGTACTAGAAATAACCGGAAAATCTCATTATATTTCTCTTATATTGCGTGACATTTCCAAATATTGCAATTTCTGCATTTTTTTTAAAGGATTGAGTTTAATCTAAGAAAAAATATTGTGTTTGTTGTAAAATTTTAGCATTTTTTGTATTATTTAAATTAGACAAATAATTAGTTTAGTATTTTCGAGCCATAATTTGAGCTTTTATATTTTTATGAATATGATGAATTTTTATATTTAAAACTAGTTAGGTAATATATTTATATTATAGTTGATATCAAAATTTTCGCTTTAAAAATATGGTACACAATCAAATTCTCTAATAACAAATTGTTCATAATATACATAATGACAAAATCTTTTAATTAAATTATTGAATCATGTGGCAAATAGGCCTAGGAACAGCTCATTTCAGGAATATGAATAATATTCATAAAATATGCAATGCACTATTTTATATACTTTTTCCTAAAATAGTAAAAGAAATATTAATAAACAAAATGTTGTCAAATATATTTTATATATTTGACAATAAAATGGTATATTTAATATGGCAAAATTCACATAATTTATTGTTACAAATGACATGAAATAGTTATAACATTACAAAATCACTTAAAATAGTTCTAAAATAAGCAATAACACTGCATTTCATATTTTGCATTTTGAAATTAAAAAAATAAAAAATAGGTTGAATAAAATATTAAAAATATTTTATTGAGTTAGAAATCTCAATGGCTAAGTTAAAAATAAATAATGAGATTATAGAATATGTAACTAAAAAAATAGTTAAATTTTCCATTTATTAACAAAAGTAGAAAATTTATATAATTCTTTTTTTCTAAACAATTTGCCCGGAAAGAAAATATAATCTATTAGATACTAAAAAATATTTCTATTTCATTAAAACTAGTAAAATTCATAAAATACATTGATTTAACTTCTTTGGCTTCTGACGGACAGCTTTTTTACATGAAATAATAAATTAAATTTCGTTCTTTGCATAGAAATGGAAACAAATTAGAAATGTCATTGAAATCGTTTTATTCATTGATTTCGAAAATGTCTGTCAAAACTGCATTCAATTACAAATGCTTAGAAACATCTATATAATATTTCTTGCTTAAATCACAATACATTTTACAGAATTAAAATATTTTCTAAGCACATACTTGGTTTGAAGAATGATATTTTTTTCAAAAGAAACAATCAGCAAAACTAAATTAATAGGTTTTGATCAATCTAATGTGGCATCCTATATTTTCAATCGCTGTATTTAAATTGAATCTGAGATGAAATAAAAACAAATTATTTAAATAGCAATGCTATTTCAAACATGGAATTTCAAGTTTTCCATTATTCTTAAACAAATTTTAAAAATATATTTGATAAAATGGAACTTACGAATAAGTTAATAAAATTCAAAGCAAAGACTTTTTATTCCAAACTATGTAAGTGCCCACAACAAAAATTTAGAAAATTGAATATATATATATATATATATATATATATAATATTTCTTTACACTAACATTGAGTCCCATAATCCTGTTGCTTAAATTTTTTCATGCATAATTAATAGTGCTTTGTTGTTTTTAAAACAGTTTTATAAATATTGAAATTTAAAAAATTCATTAAGGATAAGATATAAATGTCTCAGGTTAATATATTCTAAAAAAATATATCATGCATCAAAAATATAGTGAACACTTGCATTTTTCCTTGAAAATAATTATATTTCTTATAAACGAAGATTTAGTGAAAGGATTTTTGTTACTATATATTTTTAAGCATCTAATATTCTATTTTATTTAAATTGAATAGAAGAAAAATTGCTCTTTTTATTATTCTTAATTTGTTATATCATACTTACTCTATTTATATATTATTAAATCCAATTATTTCTTCAAAATATGAATTTAGAATAAAGCTTTTGATAAACAAATGTTTCTGATACATTAGAAAAAATTAAGGATACATTTCTTTCTTATGTAATCATTACCATATATGTCTCATATAAATATTCATCCAAGATTATTTTCGTAGGAAACAATTTCATTCTAGCTTACATAAAGTAACGAGTTCTAAACACGATCCAATCAAAATCCATTCCTTGATCACATGTCGAATATAGGAATTAAAATAGACATTCATCGCTGTGTCCTTCAAGTGAAATGATCATACTAGAGTAATCAACTACATATATGATCCATTATATGAGATAGTTAGTTTAATTCTTTTTAATGCCTAAATATGAGGTATTACGAATGCATAGATTTTCTAAATAAAAATATATTTCTTTCAGCAACTTTCGGAGTGACTGGATGATCCCATTATATGAGATGTAGTTTGTTTAATCCTTGTCAATGCCTAAATATGAAGCAATACGAATGCCTAGACATTTTAAATAAAAATATATTTCTTTCGGCAACTTTGGGAGTGACTGAGTGATCCCATTATACGGGACAGTTACTTTAATCCCTTTAACACCTAAATATGAGGTAATACAAATGCCTAGACACTCAAAATAAAAATATATTTAAAAATTAGATAAATTAACATCATTCCTTGATATTGAATTATTTATCACCATTTAATGATGTGATGAACTTTCAAATTTTGTGCTCAGTACTATAGTTAGATTTTGCAGTAAAATTTAAATAAAATTGTGATTAACTAGCATTTCTAAATTGATATACTGATTCTGCTAAAACTCGAAAAAATGCAAGAGGATTGACAACACACACACAGGCACGCATGCACACATACATACATTAGTAAATAGGTGGTATAAATAGGTAGGTAGAGATAGATAGGTAACATATATATATTTTAAAACTTAAAGCAAAATTAAACTTAAAAAATACAATTGTCTGTTCGGAAATTAATTTAAAATTTATAAACTTTAACAAAGTGTAAATAATATTTTATTAACTATTAATTATAGTTAATAGTTTTTTATACCTAACAGTATTTTTTAAAATTATTTAGTATAAATTCTCATTTTGAAATTCCCACATATTATTTTTACCATTTGTGAACCATAAAAAATAAATACATACTAAATTGTAGAATTATTTCCTAAAGTAAGTTTTTTTTTATTTTGAATGATATAAATAATTTTCACAGAAATTATCAAAATGCACAAAACAGATTATCAAAATGCCAACAATTAAACAAAATTTACAATAAAACCATTAGCTAAAAAAATTAATAAAATTTAAAATAAGATAGTAAGAGAACATAAAGAAAATACATTTAGGAATATTATTAGTTAAATAGATTTAAAAATTTTTTAGTAGCATATAATTTATAGAATATTAAACTGTTAACATCAGAAATAACATGAAAACTAAATGATAGAAATAGCTTTCGTTTAAAAAGTCAAAATGACGAAAAAAGAATTTACCAAATAAAATAAATCATTTAATTTTATTAATGAAAATAATATAAAAATTTATGTATATGTTTATTCCTTTATGTATTATTTCTATATACAAATCGAATTTAGATGATAGATTCTAACAAGAAAAAATTGCGAATTTTAATTTCATTAATTATTAAATTTTTTGAACATTAGTATAAGCAACAATTAATTCACATATTCTTACTCAGGGTTTTTTTGTATCAGTTTCATGATAACACCCAAACATTATAATTTAATAAAAAAATAGGACAGGTACTTTTTTTAAGATTAACTAAAAAATTTTGTGAATTTTTAACTATTTTGTAAGTAGATAAAGTCAGTGTATTTTATTAGATATTATAACAAATAAGAATTGAAATAAAAATTAATTGTAAGATACATTTTACTATAAAATAATTATGAAAAATGATAATTTCAGTGCAAGGTTTTAAAAAACGAAATTATCTTACAAAATAAACTAAGCAAGTGCTTATTTGCTTATCTCACATAATATTACGTCAAGTAATTAAGTTTATCTTTAAATGATAAGTGTTCATTAATCTGAGATAAATTTATAATATATTTACTCATTCTAGATTTAGATGTGGGTTTTTTAGATAAGAATTATTAAATATTCTGTTACACGGTAATTAAAAGTGAAATGTTCAAAATATCATACTTATTTTATTCATTACTTGTTTCACGTATAAATATGATATAAAAAAAATTTTCAAAGTTTGTAAGCCATTTTATAAGAATTTATTATTATTATTATTTTAAAGGCGATGTCAAAATGCAACGATTAAAAATTTTATAACTGCTTTTTTTTATTATTATTATTTTTTACTGTATGTTGTTTCATGGCGAACGTTTTTTTAATATTTAATTATTAAGCATTAAAACATATTTAGATACATCATTAAAAAAGAAAAAAGTTTTGCTCAAAAATATTTAAAAAGGAAAATATGATACTAACTTAATGTTTGAAGAGATATTTCTGAAAGCACCTTTCTTACTATTACGGTAATAAATGATTTTGTTAAAAGCGATTCTCCTTATTTTATTTTTGGATTAATTCAGTGGCTCATTCATTACCTAGTATTCTGCGAACAAATTCAATAACGAAAAATAAACAACAAGTATGATTTACAGTACCATTTATAACTAAATTGCTTTTTTATTTAAATTCTTTTAAAAATTAACTGCGGATATTTGAGAATAAAGAAAAGCTAATCTTAAACTTATAGTGTAAAAGTTCAATACCACGAGTTTAAGTATAAATGATATTTTTATTCCAAAGCAAATGCTTTTATAGATTATTAATCACTTTATATTTCCCTTTAGTTATAAATATTGGTGCAGTTATACTAATTAAAGAAAAAAAAACTATTGTCATATATTTTTAAAATTTAACTATTTATTTTATATAACTATTTATATTATATAAAATGTAACAATTTATTTTATTCTTGGAAAAATCATATGTAGTACCCACCCGAGGATTTTTATAATTTAGAAGCAAGTATCAAGCATAAAACCCTCTAATACTTACTTCCCATCCCTAGAGACATCATTTCACTGAGATGACATTGCCACCACGATATATTTAATATGCCTCACCCACTTTTAGAGAACTTTATCAGGTGGAGCTAGAGATTTCAAAGTCTCTACATTCCGATAGTGAGAATGCCGTAATAATCAACCAGCATACCACGGCCCTTTTGCACAATCATGTAAAAACACATTTGGTTTTAATAATATTTTTGACTACGGTCCTATTTTTCAGACTAGTTTTCATTGCAACATTTTATCAGAATCAAATTGATTATACCATATGTATAGTCATGGATTATGATTGATTGGTACCAATGTTACTCATGCATGTCGTAAAGGAAGAATCAGTTATTAAATGTTCAAAAGTAAATCTCTGCTTCTGTTATTGAAGATATTATCTTGCGACTTATCTTTTAGGATGCCGCCTACCTTGTCTAGTGGTTAGCGTACCTGACTACGGTTGTGGAGGACCTAGAATCAAATTCCGGCTCTGGCATGGATGTACTTTCTTTTTCTCTGTATATTTGTCCTTTCTTCTTCTGAGACGATCGATGAATGTGGCCCGCCCTATAAACGGGTTTGTGGTGGTGCAACGTGGGTAATGCTACTCATACCTCCGTGACTTGGTTCACAGGTGCTCACCGGGTAACGCTAAAATGAGTAGCAGTTTCCGACATTGTTGTGGAGAAGGGTTAATCAACCAAGTGTCCACCGTTGAAAAAAAACGTATCTTTTAGGTTGAAGATTGGTGTAGTGTGCTATGACCATCCTATAAATAACTTATTATGAAATCTCAGAGAGGAATACCTTTTGGATTGTGATAAATGGGTATTGTGACATGTAGTATACTGCATAATGGCCTGGGGTATATTTCAGAATTGACATTCATTGAAAAGAGCTTTTTTTAGATAGCGAGCCGTATTCACTGGTCGCAAGCGAGAAAACTCGAAAAACTCCCAAACACCAACCCCAACAGATCAAAAAGATTAGAATAGATAAAATTCAACTCTTAATTACAAAATAGACATTCCTCTGGAATCCTTTACAAACACTTACAATTGATTTAGTGTTACACAAGCATACTGTTAAAATAATCAAATATTGTAAAAAATTCTACTAAATGGACCAAATCTTTTTACGTTATTCAAAACATTAAATCAAATTTTAGTATGATGTGTGGTATACATATTTCACATTATAAATTATTTTTGCAGTTTATGTTACTTTAAAGCTTTTATTATTTATAATTTATATATGATAACATTAAATTTTAAATTATTATCCAAAAACAGTATTTTAGTGTAATCTAACTAGCAATAAGACTAAAAATTAAGCATTTATAGTAATTCTGATTTACAGTTAAGTAATTCTTTTTAATTATGTATTGGAAAAATAACTTCTTTTTTTCCAATATGAGAACAAGCAAAATTTTGAAATCAGTGTAAGAAGACCATCCGGTAGATGTTTTACTATGAAAGGCTGCTAACAGCTCTGGAAAGGGGAATTTACTCAATTCACCACCAGAGGACGCATCTAAACTTGGTACTTGTCATATGACAACTATCAAATGTAGATTTTTCTTCTATATTATTATTTGTGTATATTCGTGTATTAATTTTGTAAAAATATCCAATTAAACTTTCTAAAAAAAATACTAATAGAGAGGGATAAAGCAAAACTATTTTAATTTGGGCTATTTCACATTTAATAATAAATAAAGAGATGAATATTTAAATTTTTTGAATTCTTTTATGTTTAAAAAAATTGAATATTTTTGTGAATAAGTGTCAAAACTAGGGTTCCGACACAAAAAAAAAGACTTTTGTGGCAAGAAAAATTTATCACAAGAATTGTTTCATATGAAATGATAAAAGATACGAAAACAGTTTATATTGTATCATCAACAGTTGCCAATTTTTTTCCTCGAAATACAGATGTAGTGCAAGTCTAGTTGCTATTTTATGTCACTACAGTAACGTTTTTAAGAAAATTGGTTTAACTGAAATACTTATCATAGATAGCATTGGTGATAAATCGACAAAATAACAAAATAAATCAGTGCAGAACAGTATGTAACCTATTAAATTCAAAATTGATATATTTTAAAGGGCGGATGCGTCAAACAAGCCAAAAAAAAAAACTCGCCAAAAAAATTCGCCAATCGTTCTCGACATGTGACTTTGACGTCATAAGAAGTAAGTCAATTCGGCGAGATCTATTTCTTGATATTTATAATATTTAACTACGAATATTTTGCAATAAACGTGATACGAAGTAAAAAATTGTTTTGTATAAATTACATAAATAATAAAATACACAGTCTACAAATTAGATTTCAGTTTCTGATATGATATTCAGAAGAATGCATTCAATTCAAATAAACTGGGCCATGTGTGTCACCGAGGAACTACGTCTTTAAACTTAGGTTTGCCAATATTGTTGATGATCACAGACACGTTAACTCAATTTGTTTATTCTTAGGCTCATAATCATATTCTCTCTGACCCAATATGCCATGAATTTAAATTTTGTGCAAATAAATTCTATTTAGAATAGGATGTTCGTTACGGTTTACTGATCTTAGTGTTTTATTTGAATGTAAAATGTGCTTATAGAAATTTCTTTTACAATAATTTTGATAAGTTAAATTTTATTCAAGGTACACTTTAAAAAAAAAGTTGGGTGTCTGATTAAATTTATTTTTTCTGAAACGGAAAAGAAAAGTGCAAATAAAGGTCACTTTTGTTGAATTTACATAATAAATTGTTTTTTTTTGTAAATGTAATCGATGTTTATTTTCGTATAATCATAGTAATTTCATATGTATATATTTCTGTTTAATAAATAAAATCTTATATGTATGTATGTATGTATGTATGTATGTATATATGTGTATATATATATATAATTTTATTTTTAATTAAAACCAAAATCATGATTTACTTCATGTCATTTATCAGATCTTTATTAGAAAATCATATCCTGCATACAAATTTTTTAGCATTTCATGCATACAAATTCTTTCAGAAAAATTCTCACTGTTTTGAGAGATAATGAAAGTAACAATTTTAAATATAATTTTTATTATCTTAACCCTTTAGGTACTGAATTGCTTAATGACTGTATTGTTTTGAAGAAAATTAATGACGAATCTCACTCGTCAAATGTAACCAAAGTGTCAAGAAAATTTGAAGTTAATTACAAGTCATGAAAATATTTCATATCAGCTACATAAAATTGTATTTTATAATATGTATCTTTTATAATTATAGAATTAAAATCTATATTTGCCTGGATCTTTAAGAGTAAGAAACTTTAATCACTGTATATATATCGTTTCTTTACGATACAATAACTCCTCTCATGCAAAATTTTTAAAGCACTCAAAAAACTTAATAAGATATATTTTCACAGAAAAACATCAAAATTGATGCAATTGGTTAATATATAATATGTTATCTAAAACAATGACAAGAATTCTGTTAAACACAAGCAGCATAAATTTCCAACTTTAAGACAATACATTTTCCAAAAAAATCTATTATTTATTTTATACCTTATTTAATTTTCATCTATTATGTTAAATCCAGTTAGGATACTTTCTATAAAAGCTAACAATCTTATATTATGCTTGACATTTAAAAAATTAAAATTTTTGAACTTCAAAATATTAAACAGAAAAAGATAATTTCTCTAAATGTTATATTATTAATACACTACTGGCCATTAAAATTGCAACACCAAGAAGGCGACATGCTACAGACGTGAAATTTATACGAAAGGAAGAAAGTGCTGTGATATGAAAATGATTAGCTTTTCAGCGCATTCAGATAAAGCAGGTGCCAGTAGCGACACCTATATTGTATTTAAATGAGGAAATTGTTCAGCCGGTTCCTTTTACACAAATTGCATTTGAACGTTGTTGCCTGATGAAAAGTTTTTGTGATGCCTCGTGTAAGAAGGAGAAAAGCGTACCAGCACGTTTCTGAAGTTGATAAAGGTCGAATTGTAGCGTACCGAGATTGCGGTTTATCTTATCGCAGTATTGCTGCTCGCGTCGGTCGAGATCCAATGACTGTTAGCAAAACATAGAATCGATGGGTTCAGGACGGTAATACGGAACGCCTTGCGGAATCTAAACGACCACCTATCACTAGCAGCCGAGAAGACAGGAATATTATGCGCATGGTCGTAATGGATCGTGCAATTACGTCACAAGCCGTGAGTCAAGAAACGGCGTCTTTTGGAAGACAGCAAGTGTCTGCATGAACAGTTCGACGACGTTTGCAGCAGCATGGACTCTCAGCTCGGAGACCATGGCTGCGGCTTCCCTTGACGCTGCGTCATAGACAAGAGCGCCTTCAATGGTGTGATCAACGACGAACCTGGGCGCACGAATTGTGAGACGTCATCTTTTCAGATGAATCCAGGTTCTGTGTACAGCATCATGATGGTCGCATCCGTGTTTGGTGGCATCGTGGTGAACGCACACTGGCAGCGTGCATTCGTCATCGTCATACTGGCCCATCACCTGGCGTGATGGTATGAGGCGCCATTGGATACACGTCTCGGTCACCTCTTGTTCGCATTGACGGTGCTCTGAACAGTGCATGTTACAATTTTAATGTGTTACGACCCTTGGCTCTACCCTTTATTCGAGCCCTGCGAAAGCCTACGTTTCAGCAGGATAATGCCCAACCGCATGTTGCCGGTATTGTACGGACCTTCCTTAATACGGAACATGTTTGGCTGTTGCCCTGGCCAGCACGTTCTCCAGATCTTTCACCAATAGAAAACGTCTGGTCAATGGTTGCCGAGCGACTGGCTTGTCACCAAACGCCAGTCACTATGGTTGATGAACTGTGGCATCGTGTTGAAGCTGCATGGGCATCTGTACCTGTACATGCAATTCAATCTCTGTTTGACTCAATGCCCAGGCGTATAACTGCTGTTATTACTGCCAGAGGTGGTTGTTCTGGGTACTGATTTCTCAGGATCTATCCAGCCAAATGTTTTGAAAATTTAATCATTTGTTATTTCTAGAATAATATATTTGTATAATAAATATCATTTTGTTATCTGCATTTCTTCGTGGTGTAGCAATTTTAATGACCAGTAGTGTATATTCATACCTATAACTGGATTAAAATACTGAAGAATATTTAAAATGTTTCGATGAGAAAAATTATAGTTTGGCTTCTACCACTACTGAAGTAAAAGCGACGAATATCGATTAGATTTTTTTTCTGTATATAAAACTGAAGGATTTGTTACTTAAGAATTTCCCAATTACTCTTTTTAGTGACATATCAGGCGACCTACAACGTGTGGAATTCCTTCGTTTTACGATGAAAAAAATTCATTGTAGGTAAATAAAAAACTTACATCAATCTTGCTTTAGCTCATGGATTTTCCGACTTCAAATTGTTGACGAAAACGGATTAGATTTGTTTTGTTTTCTTTTTCCATAAAATACTCAATTTAATGGATTAAAAACTCCAAAAATTTAATTCTTAATATAAAAATAAATTTAATAAGAAAGAACAAAGAAGATATAGCAATAACATGAAAGACATTTTGCAAATAAATTATTAGAAAAACTGTAAGAAAAAATATCAAACTTTGTGAACAAATGACAATTAAATTAAAATTTCTAAATATCATATGAAAGGTACGTTAAGTTATTGCACAATGTGATTCCCATAATCAATAAACAACTATCTCTTTGATATAACTAAAAATAATTCCGGCATATTTACCAGAACATATTTTATATTCAAGCCAAAAAGAGAAAATTAAATAATTTAAATAAATTACCCATGTAATACGAAATAAAGATGCCATAAAATCTGACTTCTTATTATTTCTATTAAAATGAATTTTAAAATAAAACAAACTCTAAAGTCAAGTTTAAAGACATCAATTTTTTTAGCTCTAAATAATAATCTATTTGTGAAAAAGAAATATGCACTGCGGTCGGCCCTCGAAATGCAGCATCCCGAAGAAAAGATGCAAATCTTACGACAGCATTTATTGACGTCTTACATTGAGATCTGCAAATCATTGGCATTGAAATGATGCAAATTTTTACGTAGATTGTTTAATTATGCTTCATTGAAGACAATCATCATCATTAAGTAAGTTCCTTTGTTTGACGAGGAAGAATAGCTGATAATCATTTTGTGTTGGACGTAACTAAGTAAAGGTGATGAGAATCATTTATGAGTATATACAGGAGAAAATGGTGGATAGAGCGAATCAATTTCATCCACCTTTTTGCATCACTGCATCTGTTTACAAGCATTTTGTGCACATGGCTATGATGGATTGCGTACCACTTCAGGAAATAGATCACAACGGTTTTAGTCTGTTGCTAATCCATCAATTTTCCCTCGTACCATTCGACATCGTTTGCAGTTGAGTGGAACGTTCTAAAAGTATCAATTGGTTTATTTACTATTAACTCAAACCATAGGCGTTTTATTGTTTGCAATAAACAGATGAATGAGAGGCAAAACAGACTGAAACAACATTACATGTACTGACGAATCCCACTTTTGCTTGCAACATGTCGGTAGTCGGATATGTGTCTGGTGACAACGAGATGAGAGATTGCTGAACTTTCCGTATTAATCACCAGTCTGTATGATAGTTTAGAGTGTTATTGGATTTCACTTCAACAGTCCTTTAGTAGACATTGCCGGTAAATTGAACAACCAGTTCAGCTTTATATTTTTGATTTATTGGAAACTTTGGTCCTCTAATAACCTTAGTGTTTATCATCAACCATATTCACACGTTGAGCCAAACAATGCGCAAACACACGTGTCATAATAGTTTAAGAATTCCTCTTTACCTTCCTTTCATTTTGAATTGCTTCCTTGGCCTGTTTTTTCCTAATTTATTGATAAATGAAAACGTGTGGCATATGTTTTCACAACTGCCTCAGAATACACTTATTATTAAGTCAACTTTATATATTAAGTCAACTTTAGGACTATGGTAGTTTAGAATGTTATAGGACTTCACTTCAATAATCTTCTAGTAGGCATTGCTGGTAAATTGAACAACCAGCTCAGCTCTATATTTTTTACGTATTGGAAACTTTGGTCCGCTCATAACCTCAGCGTTTACCATCAACTTTATTCTCACAACAATGCACAAACACACGTGTCACGATAGCTTAAGAGTTCTTCTTTACCTATGACATTGAATTGCTTCCTTGGTCTGCTTCTTTTCCCAATTTATTGATAATTGAAAACCAGTAGTCCATGTTTTCACAACTGGCTTCCTTCCCAATTTATTGGTAATCGAAAATATGTGGCTCATGTTTTCACAACTGGCTCAGAATACAACACTTAATGATATAATGAGTCAGCTTTAGCACTATCTAAAAACAGAATGGGCTGATATACTCTAAGAATAGATACAAACTATCTATGATTTTATGTTGAGGCGTATGATAGCAGTTATAACCAATAATGGTGCTTACACTACTTTGTGGTTCTGTCATCATCCACATTTCACAAGAATTTGTGATTTCAGACATTTGATCTTTGTATATCGTGTTATCTGCCGGATATATTTTGCTTTGATATCTTTGGATACACCATATATATATATATCTTGGTGTTGTATTTTGATGGCTAGAAGTGCATTGTTGCTAGTAATATACCCGAGAAACACATGGAAACAAGTTCTTTATTTCAACTTAATTATGAAAGTCTGATTTGTTTTGGCACAAAACTTTAATTTATACCGTAACATAGGACATTTCATTAAAAATAATTAAAAAAGAAAACACACATTTCAAAAATAAATTATGTAAGCAAATCATTGAAAATACAACTATATTAACGAATTTTTATTCAACTGATTAAAATAAGTCAATTAGCGTTACATACTATATTTTCAAGAATATTGCAAGAGTAAAATTAAGTGGAAATTGAAATTTTTGTTCTTATTTACAATGTATATAAAATAAAACTAATTATAGAAAATTGAACATTACTTGAATACTTCAAAATTTAATTCTCCTCCGAGGGAATTAAAACAAAAATCACAAATATCAGTTTTAATTTCAGTTTAAATTTGCAGTCATCAATTTCATCTTATTGAACAGTTCCTTTATCTATTTATATATCTATAGTATTCTTATGTTATTTAAGATATTATTAATCTTTTTCTATACATTTTACAATCTGTACTAGAATTTTTACATTTTTTAATGCATTACATCTGTAGAAACGCCCCCTCTATTAAAATGTAGATTGTAAATAAGTAAGTCCTGTATTCTTATTAGAAATTTTGATAATTTAGGGAGTTCTTTAAAAAGTGACTTAATTTTATTTCTTAACATGATTAATTCACCATTTTTTTTCCTTTCCTATAGATTATTTTACATTAATATTTTTGAATAATTTAACTTATTTTCTTTTTTATAAAAGACCATTTAAATTTTAATTGAGGCACATTTTAATATACATTTTGCATTCACTTATTGGTTTATTTAATGCTACTCTCTTTAAAATTAGGATTTCCAAACTTTCTCAGCTAGAGATAGCTGTAATATTAAATTAATAATGCAATAAAAATAAAAGTAATATTTTCATCATATATAATTTTCCTGTTCATTCCGAAATGTACATCTTTATTGTAATTCTAAAAATTTTCTATAACACACTAATATGCAAACTTTTGAATGAGAATATCAACAAAAACTTAAAAACTTCTTTCGATTTATATTCTACTATTTATTAAATACACCAGGGTGATCCTATTTAACTGATTTCTGAATATAATAGGTCCTTTTTAAAATTTCATTGTGTACCGAAGAGTTTATGTGTAGCCGATGAGGATCTAAATACTACAAATACTGTCACATGATTCTACAAATACTGTCACATAGGGAGAGATTTTCATTTTATACGTCCAAAATGATTTTCAGCAAAATTATATATTTTATTGTTAACTAATGTACTGCAATTCATTAAGTACTATTATAGTTATGTCTTTTTCTATTCACACTATTGGCACGTTCCGAGGTCTCCCCACCTTGTCAATTAATCAATCAATCAATCAATCTTTTCAAGCTATAGAAAACATCCTACATGTAGAGTCATAAAAAATATAAAATGAGTAAAGAAAGTCATAATCATGACATGATCTTTTTCATATATTGCGCTTTGTATAATGTATATGATGCTTTTATAATTAGAGACTTAGATTATTTATTTATTATTTTAATCTTCTACTCAACAAGATTTATAATATTTTATTTATAACTTAATAAATATCTCTAATCAATAATAAAAAATAAATTAAATTAAAACGATATCCTATTTACCAAAATCTTTCCTGTTCATTTTACTCTTGAGTTAGGAATGTTATATGTTAAGAATACTCAATAAGAATGTTGTGTCGATTAAGAATGTTAAATGTTATTTTTGAGAGATACTTGGTATACAATACACTAATCAATTTTCACCAACGTTTCGAATATGCTTTTTTATAGAGAATTCTCCAAGATAATTCAATAACTGCAATAGACCTTCAACAAAATAGAAACTATTAAAATACAAGTAAATCTTAAGGGAAGCTCGTAGGAAAACATTCCTTCTTTGCCAAAGAAAATATTAAGTAATGCAAATTATCAATATAAAAGCTCGATAAAAAGTTATATAAAGAGAAGAAAAACGCATTTCTTTCTATAAATATTTCTTGAAAATATTTAAACTTTAATAACTTGTTAGAATAACCAATGTAACAGATTTATTTTATGTGATTTTCAAT
>JAPDSC010079225.1:0-15962 GCA_026290005.1 Latrodectus geometricus | reverse complement strand
TGCAAATATAACTCTGAAAATCTATGTGTCAGGCATAAATATACGTTAGATAAGTATAAATATAAGCAAAAATTTCACTTAATTGCATTTTTATGGAAAAAATAAATAATTTTTATACATCAAGGAAAAAGTAATCAAAGTTATTTTAGTAAAAAATTCAATTAAACCTTATACAAGAAGCCTTTCTTATAAAATATATGCAAACAACTAGATGTTTTCAAACTTATTATGCACCATAAGAAAGCCATGGTTTTAAATAAATTTATTATACGATTAACCCTTTGAGTTCTAAATTATTTGTTAACTGTATTGTATAGAAGTAAGCAGATGGCATGTCTCACTCCTTAAATGTACCCAAAGTGTTAAAGCAACAACTAACTGGTAACTACTTGTTCATAATGAAATGAACTGTACATATATGTTTATATGTGAATATTATATCCCTGAAAGTTATGAATATACAGAATGTATATCCCCATATAACTGTTTTTTTTAATTATATAGATATACGTTTGCATATATTTATTTAAAATAATTAGAAATACCAAAATGATCTTAACAAATCTTAATAAAACATATTTAAACAAACCCTATATTCCATTAATTTTAAATTTATGGTTTAATAATGGAGATCTGCTCTGTAGTCCGATCAGTTCTGTAGTCCCTTTAAAGAAATTTGTACTCTAACTAAAAGGAAATAATACAACATTAATGAGGAAATAAAAAAAATTATAATTGATACCATTCTTAAATACAGAAGTTCAAACGAACATGTATAGAAATAAGAATTTAAGATTTTTGAAAATTCTTTGTAATTTAAATTTTTAATAAATTTTTAAGAATCAACCATTTGCTCAAAGCGCAACCTACGAATATATAAACGAAAATAAAATTTTTATAATACATGGATTTGCATGACTTTAGAGCTCATATGCAATTTGTAACATCAATGACAATTAAAGAATACAAGTTATCTAAAAATATTTCATTCCATGTGACTTATCTTATATATTACGTAAACCTACACGTTATAGAAGCTTTAAAACGTAAGCTTCTTTAACGCGTAGGTTTTCTTAATTTTCGACTGAAATTATTGATAGAAATTGCAGACAGAAGTTATATTTTCAATCAAGTTGAAAACGGTTGTGTGTTCTGAGGTTTAAAAATGTAATTTCCATACCTGCAAGCTGGTTCAAATGTTATCCTCTGCCTTTGTATTAGACACGTGCTGCCACTGCCAGGTTGTTTGAATGATGCTTGGAGAAATTTGATGGGAACAAGCGATGATTACTAGAAACAAAAAGATTTTTCTTTGTTATTTTTGCATCAACATTTAAATAAAGCAAAAAAATATAAAATGTTTGGAATAAAAATAAAATATTATTATTGATAAAATTGATTTTACTTTTGTATATACACAAAAATATAATAATCAGTAGCATTCCATGAATGCATACTACAAGTGTAAACAGTATTTTCCATGTTTTTTTTGTATTTTTTATGATGTTAGTATGAGATTTATTACTTTAATTTGTTTTATAAGTATAAAAAAAAAGAATTTATAAGCAGATTGCTTTTCAAACATCAGGTGAGAAGTTTACTGACACTTATCAGTTATTAGTAATTTGGACCTGTATTGGTATACTGTATAGTTTTGATAATTTCGGTTAATTGAGTTTCGTGTTAATGAAAAACAAGTGGTCCCTAAAGAGCTTCAGTGCAAATGGACTAAAAGCATGAATCAATAAAACTAGAACAATGCTCACCTAAATGAAAATATTGACAAAGAATTAATGCTTCCTTTTTTATAAATGAGTTCATGTTCTCCAAAGTGTAAAATTCATTTATGTGCGTATTTAACTATTTCTAAATTTTCCATGCAGATTAAATAAAGTACTACTGACATAAATTGTGTATCATTTGTACAGTATAAATAAATCAGTAGTTATGTCACGTACTAAAGTAGCATTTAAAAAGTACTAAGAGAAAAAGAACTATGTACTAAATATTGTACCTTACATGCATTTTACGTGTCAGAAATATAACATTTTTCCTTATGTCTTAAAAGTATAAAATTTCTTCTCTAGTAATAATTGTCCAGTAAACAGTAAAACACTTTTGCATATATTTTTCACTTGTAAAAAGAAATTCATGCTGTCGAAACATATCACTCAAATGATATTATATTTTACAATAGTATTAAAATATAAACTTTAACAAGTAACGACACTCGTATGGGATTCCTATTGAAAGATTTCAGAGTGATTGAAAATTTCGCTCAGTTTGAGTCCTGGAACATATAAGCTTAGCTTAAGAAATATGTGATAATTGGATGGCAAGATAGACCAAATTTTCACTGAATCAATTAGCAAATGAATTACATAAAATGCATTCAATTCTGGCTAATAGATATTTTTTGAATCTATATTTAAATCTCATAATGGTACCTTATCTGATGAAATGTGGTCATTTACATGACCATTTATCATTTGCCAAAACTATTTCGTAAAAAAAAAAAATTTGAAAAATAGCAAAAACACTTTTTTGCTTATTCAAACTTTCTCTCATTATGGAAATAAAGTGCTCATAAAATCATGAAAATTAGTTACGTTAAAAAAATAAATAATATTCTATTTTATGTTCAATTTAGATTAAATAGCACTAAATTATATAGGAAATATTTACAATGTATACAGAATTGATTTCATGAATCGACTTTAAAACAGCAGCTAAACAAAATGTAATAATTTTTAAAACATTTTTACTTTAATTAAAACTTTCATATTTTTTCCACAATATGATTAGTTGACGCTCTCAATAATTTAAAAACAATAAAAGTTGTGCTGTTCCATTAGAAGTGACTTAGATTTTTTCAATCAAATTTGATTCATTTAACAATTATTTTCTTTAAAAATTATTTTGTTTCTATAATTTATTAGTTATTTTGCTTTTCATTCTGATCCGTGGTAATAAAATTTTTCAATTCTACATTAATTTATTTACAAACATAGAAAATATTAATAAAATTTCGTCCAGATACATTGGTGGGTATATTATACCTTGATATATATCTGCTATTCGATCATTCGGTAAAAACATTCTAAAATAAGGATAGCGAATTTTTCCATCTTAATCGTACTAAAAAAATTATAAATTTAACATTATTAACTTGCCAACATCGAAAGTAAAATGTCTTAAATGTTACTGTAATGGATGCATAAAATTCTTTGCAAATGTAAAAGCAAATTTTCAATTGTTATCCATAGACTAACTATGGCTTAGATCTAAGATCACATTTCTCGCCCTGCCTCTAGGAAGTTGTAATCTTATAGGCTAAATCCCGAATTCATTACAAGCCACTGCTAAACTAGATAGAGATCTTACACACTCCTGTTTTTTGCATACAAACCATTGGGTTTCGTCCTAGTTGGGGGTTTTTGTGGGGGGGTGGAATCTTCATTGTTACTTTTCATATGGAAAAAAAAATCTCACAAGGGAGGATTCAACAAATTGTCCATGAAAATTCCTCTCCATGACAAAGACACAACGAATTTTCAAAACAATATGAAAGCCAACATGTGCAAAATATAGCCTTTGATCAATTTTAATAACTACTATAGAGCTTTCAAAAATATCTTGAAATATAAAAGTAAGAGAATCATTTAAAACTTTCAATACTTTAGGACTTTATATTGCACAATGTAACCAAGGAAATAATTTATATACATTCATCTAAAGTTTAAACTAAAATAATGCGTTTCATAGTTGTAATTCATAGAAATCAAATGAAAAAGTCTGAGATTTAAAGCAATATATATATTTTTATTATTATAATATATATGCGAATATGGTGAAAACACAAGGGAAGAACATATGCATGTTGATGAATCGATGTCAATCATTATAATTTATAAAATAAAGGCAAATGCCGTGTTTATATTTCTCCATTGTACTTCTTAGTTATCTCTGTGTTTCAGGTATGACTGTATATGCGTAACTAAACAGGTGTTTCGGGGCACTCTTTGCTGCAGGTAAGTTCTGAAAATAAAAATAATTAAAAATATAAAAGAAATCATCTGATTCACATGAAGAAGAATATTTAAAATTTTTTATTGAAG
Organism: Latrodectus geometricus; assembly: GCA_026290005.1. Taxonomy (NCBI): domain Eukaryota; kingdom Metazoa; phylum Arthropoda; class Arachnida; order Araneae; family Theridiidae; genus Latrodectus; species Latrodectus geometricus. The sequence continues at coordinate 11,844 of JAPDSC010079225.1, read as the reverse complement.
TTAATATTTCCTTTTTTAATACTTGTAAAATAAAATTTTATTCTGACCTAATTTGATCAAAGATTTTAGAGGAAAATTATTTGATGAAAATCTAGTTTAAAAAATTTTTTAAACGAAATGTGCCACAATTATATATATTCATTATGTTTTGCAAATATCAAAAAAAAAATATTTAATTCTATAAAGCTAGAGCTTTTTTAATTTATACAAATATAACTATTATTTTTAATAATGAATATATATTGAATTCTTACTTAAGTATTTTTTTCTTACAAGGTAAGTGAATGATTTCTTTTTTAATTTGATTTTAAATTTTATTACATGCACATTCAAGCCTTATTACATATTATTGCATTCATAAATAAGATTTAAAAAAAATTAGAAATATATGGTATATAAAAAAATTATTTAAGAAAATTCAAGTTTTTCAAAAATATTTACAAATTATAGTTTTAATTCATAAATACTTAAATTAATACAATATATTTAGTAATTATGAGTAATAAAATTTAGTAAATTATATTATTTCATTTTGGCCATGTATCGCATTATTTTAAAAATTTTTTGTTTTAAGTCGCATTACTATGGCCTCATACACTAACTAATATTTCTAAATGAAGGATTCGAAATTTTATTTAGCTCTGTAAATGAGTTTAAATAATTTTTATGAGATAGTAGCAGTTCACTGTAGTGTTACATAATTTCCCGAATACCATCAATTATGGCTTGATTTTATTGTACGGTTTAAATAAGATTTCAAATATATCCTTCTTTTAAACTTTGCCTGTACATAAGCAATTTCTATAAAGTTTTAATTAATTTTGAAAAAAATTTAAATTACCTCTTTTTTATTACGTGAAATAGAATAAAGTTTTTCAAAACTAAGAACATTGAAAAATGTACAAGATTCAGAAAAAGCTCTTAGGTGAATATTTCAATCTACACTACTGGGCATTAAAATTGCCACACCAAGAAGGCGACATGCTACAGATGTGAAATTTATGCGAAAGGAAGAAGGTGCTGTGATATGCAAATGATTAGCTTTTCAGCGCATTCAGACAAAGCAGGCACCAGTAGCGACACCTACATTGTGTTTAAATGAGGAAATTGTTCAGCCGGTTCCTCATACACAAATTGCATTTGAACGTTGTTGCCTGGTGAAAAGTTGTTGTGATGCCTCGTGTAAGAAGGAGAAATGCTTACCAGCATGTTTCTGACTTTGATAAAGGTCGAATTGTAGCGTACCGGGATTGCGATTTATCTTATCGCAGTATTGCTGCTCGTGTCGGTCGAGATCCAATGACTGTTAGCAGAATATGGAATCGATGGGTTCAGGACGGTAATACGGAACGCCATGCGGGATCTCAACGGCCACCTATCACTAGCAACCGAGAAGACAGGCATATTATCCGCATGGCCGTAATGGATCGTGCAACCACGTCACGAGCAGTGAGTCAAGAAACGGGGTCGTTTGGAAGACAACAAGTGTCTGCACGAACAGTTCGGCAATGTTTGCAGCAGCATGGACTCTCAGCTCGGAGACCATGGCTGCGGCTTGACGCTGCGTCATAGACAAGAGCGCTTTCAATGGTGTGATCAACGACGAACCTGGGCGCACGAATGGCGAGACGTCATCTTTTCAGATGAATCCAGGTTCTGTGTTCAGCATCATGATGGTCGCATCCGTGTTTGGCGGCATCGTGGTAAACGCACACTGGCAGCGTGCATTCGTCATCGTCATACCAGCCCATCACCTGGCGTGATGGTATGGGGTGCCATTGGATATACGTCTCGGTCACCTCTTGTTCATATTGATGGTGCTTTGAACAGTGCACGTTACATTTCTGGTGTGTTACGACCCGTGGCTCTACCCTTTATTCGAGCCCTGCGAAACCCTACGTTTCAGCAGGATAATGCCCGACCACATGTTGCCGGTATTGTACGGACCTTCCTTGATACGGAACATGTTCGGCTGTTGCCCTGGCCAGCACGTTCTCCAGATCTCTCACCAATAGGAAACGTCTGGTCAATGGTTGTCGAGCGACTGGCTCATCACCAAACGCCAGTCACTACGGTTGATGAACTGTGGCATCGTGTTGAAGCTGCATGGGCATCTGTACCTGTACATGCAATCCAATCTCTGTTTGACTCAATGCCCAGGCGTATAACTGCTGTTATTACTGCCAGAGGTGGTTGTTCTGAGTACTGATTTCTCAGGATCTATCCAGCCAAATTTTTTGAAAATCTAATCACTTGTTATTTCTAGTATAATATATTTGTCCAATAAATATCATTTTGTTATCTGCATTTCTTCCTGGTGTAGCAATTTTAATGGCCAGTAGTGTAATAAAAAATAAAAGCTTACTAACTTGATTTTGAACTATACAAGTCAATTAAAAAATATAAAAGCAGCCAAAAATTGAGAAATTGTTTGTGCATTTGTTACCAAGTTAAACTTGCATACACTGTCAAAATTCGCTGTTCGTGTAAAGAAATATTTAATTATTAAATTATTCTCGCTTAAATACTTATCTATTTTAATTAATCATCCTTGGTGTATTTCATAGACAAAGGAGTACTCCTAGCTCTATGGTGTATTTTTTAAACTATGTACTATAATACTAATTTTTTTATATTTAAAAATAGTTATTATTATATAATTTTTTAATTTTAAATAATTACACAAACATTTCAAAGTAAATATCAGGGGATTTATTTGGATAACGAAAAATGACAGAAATTTGAAAACGTTGCTACACCTTTGATCATCAACATAAGCTTTCAGGCTCATTTAAAAAATTTCACTTGTTTCAAATTAATATGCACCAAATAAAGCAAAAGTTGAAAAATTCAAATTCAAATCCCTTTTAATTTGAATCTATATAAGTCGAATGGAAAAGACACATTTCATTACAAACACTGTACGAAAAATTAAAAAAAAATTTATAAAAGAAATTAAATGTGTGATGTGTATAATAATTGGAGTTGTGATCATGTGATGAAGGAAATTGTAGATCAGTAGTTGTAACCGTAAAGAATCGAAGAGTAAATAATAAATGGAAGCTAGAAGAGGAAACATGACATCGCTTATGTTTTGAAATACTTTTTCTTGAGTATTCCATTGCAGTGTGACCAATCCAGAGCACTACTTAAATTTTATTTATAATTTATCAATTGTATTTTTCATATTATAGTTATTTTACTATACAGTTTATATATATTTTACGATGGCTAGAAGTAGATCTCGATCTCCAGCTAGAAGAGGTAAGTAATTTTCTCATATTTAAATAAATAAACTCACATATATTTTTCTCTATGTATGCAAATATTTTAAATAAATTTTTGAATACTTGTATGGATTGAATTATTTTTTAAATGATGTTATTAAAAATTCAATGTTGCTGTTTTTATTTAGCTAAAATATACTCTGTCTATGTATCAAATATAAGGATTTTTTTTTTTAAATTGGAAACATCTAATTTACTATGCTTTTCAAAAATTGAGAATGAATTGTTCTGTTTGTCGAATTATCCTATGATAGAATAATTATCCAATTTGACTCAAATGTGAGTCATTCAGAGTTATTAAAATAAGTTTAATAATATTTGCTAATATTTTTGTAAAATATTTTTAATTGAATGTACAATTCTACATAATTCGATACCTATGTCACATAAATTTCTCTTCATCAAAATAATATGCTTATTGACTTACTATTTTACTTGTGCAACCCTTAGATTTTAAGAATTCTTAGATATTTTTCTGTTCATAGAGCACTATTCAGCAAACTATTTTTCAAGGCTTATAGGTGCCAGTTAAAGCCGAGAATAAGTATGTCATAAAATGATGAAATAGAATGGAGAAATATTGTAAAATATTTTCTATTTCATTCATATTAATAAAAATCCAAAATTAAAAACTTATAAAAATGCTGCTAAGTTGATGAATATAATCATTTTAAATAACTGGAATGATTTGAAATGAACTATGATCTTAAAGATAATCTGACAATAACAATGTTAAAATAAATTTAAATACTTATTGTGTGTATGTTTAAAAATGTTATTTCATTATCTGGCCTTAAAGTAATGAAAACTACTAATTTCTGTTTGAATATCAATTATAATTGTGTATTTCTAATTATCTAATCACTGTAATTGACTTTAATTTTGTTAAATATATGTAATAATATTTTATCAATCTGTTTCTAGATTGTTTCACTTATAATATTTTAACTACTTAAAAATATAAGAAACATTTACTCTGTAAATTTTTTATAAAAAATTTTATTCTTATGTCTGTTTTTCTAAACAGATGTCAATGTGACAGTTTTTTTTTTTAATTCAAATTTTATTCTAAAAAAGGCTATGTAAAATAGTGTAGCTCAAAATCATGATACAAATTTGCTTAGATTATTAGTATATTTAAGTTTATTTTAATTATAGTTATTTTTAATTTTACCATCACTTTATATTAATATTCATTGGTTTATCTATTTAAAATGGGTTTTTGTGACAAATTTTAAACTATTTACTTACTTAAAAAGGATAATAAAAAATTGGATTATAATTTTTTATAATCCAATTGGATTACATGAATTGGATTATAATCCAATAAAAAATTGGATTATAATTTTTTATTGTTTGTTAATACAGAACTATATGTCATAGTCATTTTATCTTAATTTTTATTAATGCTCTGCCTTTTAGAAAGACATCGAAGCCGATCTCGGGAAAGAGAACGTGATCATGACAGAAGACTGCGAGGTAAAACATTTTGAATTCTACTGTCTTTTAAGTATCTTTATTAACATCTGTTTTAAATGTATGATTTAATGATAGTTTTCATTTTTGAATATATCTTTTTAGTATATGTGTAACAATATCAAACATTATAGTAACTAAATAAGAAAACTTAACAAATAGAGAAATAAAAAAATAACATGATATTATTTCATTTTTTAGTTTTTCAATTGTTTAATCTTCATTCAATTCATGTAATCTTTGTATGAAAAATTGCTGAAACCTGATTATTTTGTGCTAAAATAATTTACCATTGTGATTAACTTTAACGATGGAAAGTTATTTTTGACCAATTTATTTTCATGAGTGTATTTAATTTTCTTCCAATTTCTAAGAAAGATTCATTTTTTATTTTGTATAATTTGACTTGCTTTCCTTCTCAGTCCAGTACTTTTTGCCCTCTTTCTGAGCATTGCATGTTTCCTAGCTCATAAAATTTCTGATCTTTTTTGGCAAAAAACTAATCAAAATCATTTTGACACCTTCATTTGGATTAAATATTTTGCTCTCTAAAAAATTTTGTAGTGAACCAAAACAAATAATAATCTAAATGTATCATGTCTGGATAAAGTTGGTGTGGAGGCTCAATCCAAGTGTAAAAACTTTTGATGAGTTACCTAACTTATATGAAGTCTCATTATCTTAGTGGAACAATACATTTTTGAATTGATCAATCCTGGCTATTATTTGATTGTTGTTTCAATTTGGTAAATGATGACAATATACATTTCAAATTTGATCATGTTGTTCAATAACAGCTATGAAAAAATAATAATAAATAAGATAGTGTGAAAAAATATTTTTCTTTGTTTCTGCTGAGAGTAAAAACTAATTCAATATTTTAAATATTATGAAATTGCCCAAAAGACTGAAAATAAATTAACATTTATTACCCAAAATCCTTATATATGTTTAATATTACAAATTCTGAAGTTATATACTGTATTAAAAATATTGTTTACCTTTTAGGTAGATATCGTTCTAGATCTCCATCTCCTAGACGAAGAAGAAGCAGGTAAAATTATTTATTTAAATTAATTATTACTTTTGTACTTTTCTTGTTTTAAATGGTTTAATTGCTGTTTTCATTAATCATAACTAAATTCTGACTTACTATTCTTAAAGATATGAAACACATTCAGTAAGTAGGAAAAATTTGTATAACATTTCTTTACAATATGACAAAGCTTTTATTATTAAGATTAATGCAATTTCACTTCAAACGTTCAACTGATATCATATTTATTTCCATGCAACATAAATGCTGAAGCTTTTGTAAGGTTTATTACAACAATCAAAGCATTTTGCTTTCTAAGATATGACAATGGTTATTATCAAAAGAAGAAAGCAGGAGAATTAGAAATTTAATTATTGTGATAATTAAATTTAAGTTGACGTTTGTAAACATTCGAAGTTGACATTAATTTTTTAGAATAAATATTAAAAAGAAATATTGAAATATAAAACTAAAAAAAATTTTGTGAGTATTTGGTTATCCTGTTGTAAAAGATGTAAACGTGATAAAATGAAACCTCTTATGAAATAAATGTCATTTTTAACATGCATTTAAGAAATCCCTTCCACAACCAGCCTGAAACCAGCCGAAAGATTAAGAAATCTGTCGGCTGGTTTCTGTTTTGTCATTTTGTTTGTGATAATATGTGCTGTGTGGAAGCTTAATTTAATTTTAATATTCTCTTTTATGTGATGTGAATTCTCAGGTTTATTTTAACATTTTTATAAGCTGATGTGAAAAACATTTTCAACTATTAGGAAACAAATAAGAGCTATTAAAATGAATAATTATCCTGGTTTTCCACATCCTCAATCTTCCAAGTCACAGTTTCCTGCCTATGATAGGTTGCAGCCATCTGGTTCATATGAGAGTGCTACATCGTCAGCTCAAGGGTCATTTCAAAGAGTGCATGATTATAATTTTGATTGGTCAAATCAGTTTTCTCCCGAGTGCTCTAGCAGATCTTTTGTGTCTGACTATAAAAGAAAACCAGGTAGTGGCTCAGTAAATTCAGGTCTAAATTTAAATGATCATACACTTGATTATCCAAACCAAAGTGAGAGCCGTCAGTTGTCATATTTTACTCACAGCATTATCTCTAAAGATTATGGACATCAAAGTGCAAGTCAGTTGAAATATTCTAAAAGGAGCTTGACTGAAGATTGTGGAACTCCTACCTCTAAAAATTATGGTTTTTGGAGATTTAATAATTATAACCAACCTGATTCAGATTATACCTTTCATTTTAAAAGAAATTTATTGCCAAAATTTCAGTTAGATAAAGATGATATGAGGACAACTAGTGACATGTTTTCAAATAAGCTTAAAACTCACCATGAGTATCAACATAATGATATGTTAATAAATGAATCCACTTTTTCAGACTACCCTTGAAGCAAAGTTCATAAACAATGTTTTGAAGTTAACAATTCCAGGGCTTCAAATTTTCAGCACCAAAAAGATTTGTCCCTTAATACAGCAGAAAGTGCATATGCAAAAAAAGATATGAGACAAAGTGAAGATATTTTAAAAGAAATTTTAAAATATCTTCACTTTGTCTCAAGAAAGAAGACAAGGGGATTTTAGTTTTTTGCAAAATTATAAAAACTGGAAACTGAATATATTTGAAGGCAAATTTTACACCTAATGCACTGGCCATAGCATAAAAAGTTAAAATGCTTTTGCATTAATGCCAAGCTGTCAGCTGAATGGTTTACAGAGTTCTGATCTTCAGTTGAACAGTTCTTGAGTTCAATTCCTATATTGTATTAAGATTTTATAGCAGTTTAGAACCTATTCAAAACAGTAAATTCCATCTAAATTAGTCTCGAAAATAATAAACAACTTTTTTTTTTTTTTTTCTTGTGATAGAGATAACATCAAACCAAACATTTTGAACCACTATATGTAACGAGAAAGGCATTTACTAATTTAGATTATTCAGTTGTATAAGAAAATCATTTACTAATTATCAAATGATAACATTTGATAATTAGATTTTTACACTAGAATGTGCAATTATTCAATTTGTAAAATATCTTCAATTGTCACTTTTTGTTTTGAATACAAATGCAATGCAGGAATAATTATGTATCCCTATTAATTTTGCAAGATGTAAATATGAATCATAAAAGATGCATGGAAGTATGTCTATTTTTATTCATTTTTATTTGGACACTGTTTCTATTGATGAAAAACTCCACTTATAAACATATTTACTGTATCGTAAAAACAATTGTACTTTACTTCTCTTCAGAATTTATGCATTATATAAGCTGAGTGGTTAGCACTCTTGCCTTTAGTTCAACAGTTCATGGGTTCAAATCCCACCTTGGTCCTGGATGTTTGTAGTAGTTTGGAATCTACTTTAAATTGTAGGTCTGATTATTATTAACCATCATATGCAAAAAATGACCATTGAGCAACAAATAAATCAAACCAAATGATACATTGTATGTAAAATAGGAGATTATAAAATACTATGAATAGATTCTATTATCAAAATGTACTAATGAAATTCCAAGTCTTAAAGAACTGACAAATGGATAATGTTTTCATTTATACTTAAAAATATATTTATTTAATTATTTCTCTTTAATATTAGAATGTATATATTCTAAGGACTTATGCACTACAAGTTTTTAATGATTTACCAACCAAATATTTATTCCCTGACCTTCAGTTCACTAGCATGTAATTTTAATCATCTCAGGCATGGATGTTGTAAAGGTTGGAATTTGTGTTAAACTGTTAGTAATTAGTCCTAGTTTTCTTGCGATAAAAATTATTGATAAAAAACAAGCAAAACAAAACCATTACAAATTTTAATTAATGATACCAGTTCTACATTTTTGAAATTAATTATGATTCATTACATAAAATGCAAACTATAACTTTTTAGTAAATGAATGTTTTCAAGAATTAGTTAATTACTATTTTTTTTTAACACTTAAATATTCATTAATAGATCACCCCCACTTAGAAGAAGATCAAGATCTCGTTCATGGTCCCCTCCAAGACGAAGAAGTAGATCTAGTTCAAGGTATAATTTAAATATTTCCTTTAATTTTATAATGAAATTATCCATGTATTAAGAACCTTTTGTATTGGAATGTTTATATTTACTGATTATCATATAGCAATTAAGGAAAATGACAATAATTCAAAAAGTATAAAAATTACCTTATGTATACAATGAACAAATGAAAGGTGTAAATTTGGTATAAGAAAAGTTCCTATGGGGTATGTTCATCCCAAGAAGCAATACAGCCCATGCAACGATGTGTCATGCTCTCAATTATGCAGTCTATTAATTGCATAAGGAAGTGCTAGCCATTGCTCTTGCATAATAGTTAAAGCGTGGCTGGGGTCCTAGTAGGAAGGTTGAGAGCAGCTACATATGATATTAGAACATCCCAAACATGCTTGATTGGGTTAAGATCCGCTAATCAAGCTGTCCACAGCATGAACTCAATTATTTCTTGTGGTCTTGCGTTATCATCCTATAGCATGTAAGTATCAGTTATTTCTTCAACATAAGGGCATGTATAAGCATTCAAGATGTCATCTCTAGAGATGTGAGTATTAACATATCCATGAGAAAAGACTTGGGAGTTTTCTTGCGTTCACCTAAAGAGATACATCACACACATTTCTGAAGAGAAACACAGACACTGCCTGATCCAATATGCATCTCTCTCAGTGATGTTTGATGGATGAAAACAAGTACCAAGTACTTTCCAAATGAAAATGTATTTGAAACTAAACTTGGGCTCTTCCATAAAGAGAACAGCCCTCCATGGATCATGCCTCCAGTGGACACATTGATGTACCCATTGCAAACATTACCCCCTTTGGCGTGACATCAGCAGGGCACAAATGACTGGTCGCCTTGCATAAAGACCACTTTGTGAAGCCTTCAACACATGATTGATCTGCATACCAATTTTCCGGAACTTACAGTGAGAGAGCATCTGAATTCAACCAGTATTGTGGTTCTATTCCTTTTTTGTGATTTTTCCTTAATTTTTGGTAACTAGTGTATTTTTAATTATATCAGTGAAATTGTGGAATTTAATATCTTTGCTAAATAAAATAAAATATCAAATTATATGTGAGTTGATTTGATTTTCTATCACCTTGATGTTCTTCAAGAGTTCCAATTTTATGCTAAATAATTTAATAAAATTTCCATTTTGATCTCAGAAAATAATTTCATGCATATAATTTAAATGCCAATTTGGAGTGATGTTTTTGTTAACTTAAAATAAAATGTATCCAAAAATATTCTTTTTTGATATCTTAAATATTTATGTTAAAATTGATAATTTGGGGATATTTAATTTTAATCTTGATGTGTTGCCTTATTCCATAAAAAAGGGGAAGAGAGTCCACCAAGGAAGCACCAAAAAGAGCTGTATCAAAATTTCTCATGGAAAGAACACCTATAACAGGTATTACATTTTTCATATGTTTGTATTCATCCAATGAAAAGCTTATTATGTATATAAAAAATTAGTGTGCATTATAATTTTTAATTAAAAACAAGAAAAATAATATATTAAAATATAATTAAACAATTAAAGATAGATTTGTTTTGCCTTAGAACAAAATTTATTGATCAGGTTTAATGTATTGTAACAATACTTAATTGTTTCATTTGTAATTGTAAAATAAAAATTCTTGTATTTTAACTATTGACTGCAAGATAAATTTAAAAATATTTAATTTAATTGTTATCTTCTTGGGGGAAAAGAAATTCATTATTTTTTGGTAGGTGGCTGTAATGATTATTATCTTGTAAATTATTTATCAAATAATTTCAGATTAATGCTTCTTGGAAGTGATATTTCTCACTAAAAAGTTCTTTTGGTGTTTTTTGCTTTGTTCATTCAGCTATAAGTTACAGAAAGAAAAAAAAATTAAAAAACAAAACAAAAAAGTATTAAGGGTTTTTTTTAAGTCAGGTGACTGAAATTGTGAATGATGCAATACCAAAGATACATCATGCAGGTAGTCCTGTTGTTAAAAATGTCGAAAAAAATCAAAGAATTGGTCAAAGTTTATCTGTGTTTGCCGTCATAGTAGTGTTCTATTACTGAAGATCTGTTGCATAAAAAAAATTTAAATCATTTGCACAAGGCTGGATTCAAAAAGAAACTTGATGTTTGGGTACCATACTAATTAATACCAAAAACATAATGGATCTAATTTCCACCTGCAGAGCAAACAAAATTGAATTAAAGAAAAACAGAATTTACTTGTTCTTTAAATGCATGTTGACTTATTGTGAGAAATGGGTCACATACAACATTGTATGAAAACAAGTGAGGTCAAAGAGCAGTAAAATCCTTGCAACATAAAACTTTCTTAGTGATAGTGGCATCAAGAAGAGAAGATAGTAAAAATTGATTACTAGAGTTTTCACTAAAAGAAACCAAATCTTCTATGTGTAAGGCCTTTAGAAATTATAGAATGAAGTATTGCAAATTTAATCCAAATTAGTAATCTTAAAAATGTTAAATGTCTTGAAGTTCATGTAAAATAATAAATTTCGTTTTGGCCAACTTAATATTTCTTAGTAAAACTCCAAAATAATATAAATGTATAGAAATAATAATAATAAAAAAATTAATAGATATTTATGATTTTATTCATCATTTGTTTAAATAAAATTTCAATTTGTCTGAATTTATGTGGATTATATATTTAGATATTAATGCAAAATTAATATTTGTACTTATTTCAATCCACTTAATATTTTATTATTAAAATGTAAATTTCATATGAATGTAACACAATTTGATCATGCATACAAATTTATTAGAATATGAGACTACATATTTATTATAAGTAATTCAATAATATTGATTTATTATTACAACTTTTTTAGTCCATGTCTATGAAGAGCTCTACGAAAACAATATTTGTTTTCCTAAGCTAATATTGTATTGCTTTAATTAGAGTGCATTAGACACAAGTATATATAATGCATTTATTTCTATCTGTATAACAATTTAAAAATAT
>JAPDSC010079214.1:0-23309 GCA_026290005.1 Latrodectus geometricus | reverse complement strand
ATATATATATATATATATATTTATATATTTATATTCTATTATCAATTAATTTAAATTCTATTTCATTGGTAAGCGATAAGTCATGATATCAGTTACTAATATATTATGGCAAAAATACTAATTTATAATTTCAATATATAATATATTATTATATTTATAGCTTTAATTAATTATTTAATTACATGTTAAGGGTATTTCCTATTTACGCATCCACAAAAATTCCATTTTAAAGAATAACTTGACTAGAATCAAACTAAGGAAAATTAAGGAAGAATAAATCCTCATATTATTTATATTATCCTCAAAGGTCAATAAATTGAGTAAGAAAGAATTGCAATATTTCATTTACAAATTAGAAATTTATAGAATTTTTTTGATATTTCTTGGATACAAAAAACTGATTTTTGAGTATTTCTTAATAAAAAATCTATTAAAATGCTTTGTTAATTTCATAAATTTGCTTAAAATTATATCAGAAAAAAATTCATCAATATTTATTTATTTTTTGCGGTTAATGTCTTTTATCATTCACTTTTGTATTTATCTAGAAAAAATATCGCAGTTATTACACTTACAGTTTATCACGTTTTTTTACACCTATCAAATTTAATTTCTTATATATTATACATTTAATAAGAAAGCAAACAACATTGAAATACTTCACTGAAATAATTGAGTAAACTTCCTTGTTTTAGATTACCCTTATGTAGTACTTCAGGAAAATTGCTTACTAACAATAGTAGGAATATTATAATAAATAATTCGGTAACTATTATCAATATATAATGAATAATTGCAGAATTACCGTAAAAATTTACAATTGAGTGACATGGATTATATGTTATCAATACTTATAAAACAGACATCTCAAATAAAATATTAAAAAAACTTATATTAATATGAAAAAAAACTTAGTTTTACCCAGAATAATAACTAATGGAATACATAAAACACATTTTAAGTCTTACATGATCAACAAGCTTCCCAGATTGAACTTTAATTAAACATTTATTAATAACTCCCACATTGCCCTTAATTAGCATTTTCGGATGAATCTGTAATCATTTAACTACCCTCATATAATATTTATTAATTTAGTAATTATATCTAAAATCATCTTGAAACTATAGAACACAGTTCCCGAACCCCTAAGTAAGAACAGTATTATGTTAAAAAATATATAAGCTTGAAAATTCATATAATCAAAATAGAAATATATTAATTAAAACAAATTACATTTTGTATTTAGCAAAGAAATTCCATAAACGTATTTTGAAATTTAGAATTCTGAAGTTAATTTTAAATTTAAAGTTAAAGAACTGTATTCCTTTCCATTAAACTGTTATTCAGTAATATTAATTAGAAAATAAACTCATTTTGAACAATCATTGTATCAAAACCATTTACACAAATGCTAAAATAAAGGATTTTAAAATATACATTGCGTACAAGAAATGATTTATGTTTAGTTTTATAGGTGTTTTTAATAAAATATTCATTATATTTTATTTAGCTAAGAAAGATTGAAGAAGGGTTACAAAATTTTTATTTTTTCACGAACGCTTATAAATGAACTAATGCAAGTTTAGGATACAAAAAATAAATATATTTCAATAAAAATTAGCTTCCTGCTTATATTTTTTTTGATTTTATTTCAATAATGGGCTAAAAGTGCTTGACAAAAATATATGTAAATATCAAATTCTTTTAGTTCTATTAAAAATATTTTTATCATCTTCAAAACGTATACTAACAATTAATATCTATCCATATTAAATATTATTTCTAAAAGTAAACTTGTAAAGATTAAGAAAACTCAAAATAAATAATATTTTTTTGTTTGTCGATTTTCAATCAACCAAGCACTTTTGTAGTTTTAAAAATAAAATTTGCAATAAAATTCTAAAAGACAAGATTTAATAAAATGTTTTGATTAAATAAACTACAATTAAGCTAAAGATTTAACAATATTTTTATTATTTAAGTAAAATATATATTTTTTAAAAATGCCCTATTTATTTCTTTGTCATAATATGTATTTCTTTCACTTTTTATGGACTTCGATAAGCATAATGTTGTTTTTTTGCAGTATTTTCAATTAAAATTGTATTTTGAAACTTTAATATTTTCTTAAAATATATCATATTTATATTTGTACAAAAATTATTAACGCAGTAAAATAATTTACAATGTGATAACCGAATGTGTATCAGATTAATCAATCAGATTTTATGCTAAAAATTGGTTTCTGAATCCCCTACAGCAGTATGTCTGAAATATTCAATTATAATTGAAATTCCTTTATCATTTGCAAAATGAACTAGTTGAATGTATATTGTTTTTCAAATTTATGTGCTATGGCTATTTTCTTAAAATGGAAATATCAACTATACAATTTCCTCTATTGTTTTTTTAATTATATCAATAGTATAAAAGAAACCTTCCTGAAAAACGTTTTATTTTTTAATTGTTTGTGGGTTAATTTTATTCATAATCATTTATGTGGAATATATTTTATTCAACTAATATTTTGTACTTGCTTTTTTTCTTTATCAAGAAAGTTGTCTTACTTTCTAGTATTTCTTATTTAGAAAAAAAGAAATACTTTTTAATATGTTATATAGTTAAAAATTATACGGAAATTCTATTTAATTTACCATATTTTCCAAAGTTAAATTTTTAATATTTCTTTTCAAATTTAAAAATTATATATTTTTATTAATGACAATAAGCTTTTAACTCATGAAGTCATTAGAATAATTTTATTGTGGTTTGTTTTCAAAAGCAACTATCATAAAATATTACTACTATCAAAATAGTTTTTTGCGTATGTTAAGCAATTAGGAAATATGATTATTGCTATTCCTAATTTGAAAACATACTTATGTATAATGAGATAACACTATATTTTTCTTTTTAGTTCCTTAATTTAATATTAATTGGAATTCTTATTTAGTTTCTTGAATGTGACATCTACATCTCAATTAAAACTTAGGTAAACCAATGATTGCTTAATTTTAAAATAATTGCATTCAGGATAATTATAAAAGTTTTAATGTAAAATAAAGCATGTGTTTGAGCAAAACACAAGTATGGTGAATTTCTGATTAAGTAAAAGGACTGCTAATAACAAAATATTCCCTTTTTTCTTTGATTCTGTATTAGATTGAACTTGAACAAAATGCTCCCTCCCTTATTCACATTAAAAAAATTATTTAATAAATTAAATATTTTACTCAAAATTTCCACTCTTATTATGCATGTATTATTTCATGTAACAAAAATAAACTTGTTTCTTTTATTTTGTCAAAAAATAAAATTTAGATTTAAATAAACAAGCAGAAATACCATATTTATAGTGAAACAATCTATGAGTATTTACATTGAACTCACACATAAGCATTTAAATATCTGATGTAAAACTTGGCAGAGCTAAGAAAAATTCAGTTTTCTACAAAAAAATAAGAAATGAAAGACACATTTGTTAAAAATTCATTCTTACATCCCCAAATATGAAAGAGGACTATTTTATTTCAAATATTTTCTTACGATATTTATTTCGTAGTTTCTTTGGAATTCAAGTAATTCAAAAGACTACGCTATTTCTTATCCGATGGTTGATGAGAGATTATTTTTATTGATCATAAAAATAACGAAATCTGTTTTCCAAGCAAGTGTTATTTTATCGCATGTGAAAAACAATATTAAGTATCAATATTTATTAAGAATAAAATGTAAGCTCTTATTAAACAATGACATTTGAATTTTTAAGGAATATATATTGCTTTTCTCCAAAAAGATATGAAAACGTTTGATTCTTAATTGTATGAAATGAGCAGTTCTCAGAATTGTTTTAATATAATTAACAGTTCAAATTAAAAAAAAAATATTACATTGGAATCATTAGATTCTACAACAGAAAACGATGTAAATAATTTAAAAGCTGTATTGATTAATTATAACATTAACAAATTCACTTTATATCTTTTTGATTTTAAATATTTGGACGAGTAGAGAAAAATAAAAATTAATGAGATTTATATTAGAAGTTTCAACTAAAATATAAAAATTTTTGATGACAAATTTTATGAAAATTGCACTAATATAAATATATTTACTTCGGCATATGTTAATTAGGCAAATTGAACTTTTAAAATTTTATCTATCAAATAAGAATTGAAAACAGCATAAGATATCAGAAAAGTTAAGATTTTTATTGCAATTATATAATGATAAAAATCAATGCCACTTCTATGCGAATGAAGTTTTATTCAGGGAATAAAAATTGGCTTTAGGACTGATGAGTTTATGAATTTGGTATGTTTCAAACCATGAAATGAGTATATTATGATTGATATTTTCTATATTTTTTTAGACAGGTCTTTATAAAATATACGGACCAGGTTTATCTACTATCAAGTTTTGTTAGTCGACGACATGAAAACAATAAAAGAGTATATTTCACGTAAAGAATAGTTTAAATACCTATTTTAATGTACCACATATTTTTGCCATTTTATAATTTCTAGATACGTTTTGTTGTTTCTATTATATCAATGTGATATAATAGAAAAAAACAAATTTATATATATATATATATATATATATATATATATATATATATATATATGTAAAGCCTTATGGAATCAAAATACCAAAATACATTGCATATTTATCTATTAAACTAATAAAAGTTATTATATTATTTAAGTTAAAAATGTTCTTGTGTAAAGTTAAACAAAGTTATTAGATAAAATTATTAGTTAAACAAAATTAAAGTTATAAACAAAATTATTAGATTTCTTTATAAAAATATTAAGTACTCTTTACCTAACATTGCATTAATGTCACTGCATTTCTACCATTATCTTCAAACAATGAATACATAGCAATGATGTATTTGGGTGATGCATGGAACATATGTATATGGAGGCACTGTGTACTGTAAATGGTAACTAGTTAAATCCTACTAATAGGAAATGCCTCGTTAATCCGTGCTTTGTTCAAGTCATGAGTTTGGCATGTGTATTTACACCCTTCTCTCCACACAACATATTTCAAACCCAACAAACATTCAATAGTAATATCAAAGGATACAATAATTCTTAAAATTTTACTATTTTATATCAAGAATTTGAATTTTATCTTTTATTTATATCTTTAGAGTCAATAAAAATATAAATCATGAAGTTTGAAAAGGAAAAATATATATAAAAATTTGGAGAATATAGCAAAAAATGAAATTTAATTTTATTTAACTAAAACAATAAATAGTTTTCAAGTATATGTTTGACAATTACAGAAATTTACCTAAAAATGTATAACTTAAATTTCTGTCATTTTATACCAAACGAATAATTTAAAAATATATTAATTTTAACCCTTCTATTTGCAAAATTAATTTTTGAAATGCATAATTTGTTTATATTTACAGAAAGTATACTAGATTCAAAGTTTCAAAAACATTTATCACAAAAATGTGCTTAAATTGTAAAAAGAAAAAAAAGAATATATGAGTTTGAATGAAGTTGTGTTTGCTGATAATTTTTCTCTTCTTAATTTTATCAAGAGGATTTTATAATGTTGCTAATTTTTATATTATCAAAATTGCGACTGCATTTTTATTTTTAATAATCAATAGTCACATTAAAACAATAATCTTGGAAAAACGTATTTGTTTTAACAATTCATATAAGATGAATGTACATTCTTTTTACTTGAATATTTAATTGAATATTCTATTTTGCCTTAAAAATTTTATAGTTTTAACGTGCTATTGTTTTAGTTTTATTCAGTTTTGAAAAGTATTTTGTGATATATTTTAATTTTAGATGTTTTCTTTAGAATTTTATGCACACTTAAAATACAATCATATTTTTCAAATAAAATAAGATTTTTCTATTGTACATTAAAAATTACTTTTTCTCACATTCTGTCTTTAAATGTTAAAAACACATTTGAGAGTGTTATTGAATATTATAATGATAAATTCTATGAAATAAAAGTATTTTATAAGCTGTTTCACTGTAAGCAAAGAAAAATTTAATTTTTTGGTCTAGAAAAAATGTGAATAATGGAGATTATGAATTGTATCCGAAAATTATAGTAATGTTTTGGACAGTCTTGAATATTGTAAATTTACTTTATCAATTTATAGATATAAAAGTATTCATGACATTGCATGATATATACTTACGGAAATGTATACATGAATAATGTTCTAGATCAGAAACATATTTATGTATATGTTTCTTTATTTTTAATTTATATCTGTCATTAATTCTTTCAAATGTAAAAAAATACTTCATCAAAAAAATTATTGTGAATTTATTTACGAATTATATCATCTAATCAAACATGTATTTAACTTTACGCAATTTTAAATAATGTTTTCTTCAAAACACAAATAAAACTAAGTAAAATAGGAGAAAGGGGATTAATTTCTTTACTTTAATGTTGTTAAGGAAATTATAATATTTTACCATTGTGCTAAATATAAAATGTGATTAACTATCACAAGAAATAAAGTAATGGTTGAGAACTGCTTTTCTATTTATAAATAAATCTAGTATTAACTAAAATTAAAATATGTTACTATAAATTACTATCTATTATAGATAATAACATTTTAGTTTTAGTTATATACATATAAGTATTACATCACTCTGAAAAATCAAATGTTACTTTTAAAATCTAACACTAAAATAAAATGAAATGCTCTTTAAAGAAGGAAAGCATGTTCTGACTTTTCAAAGTCAATAAATAGATTTGCTGCGATTGAATAATTTTCTAATTTTTTAGAGTCTTTTTTTAATAATTTTGGATAGTTTGAAATATTTTTAAAAATTGAATATTTAATAAACATTTTTAAAATTTTTATTTTAAACATTTTTTTAATTTAAAGTTAAATTAAAAATAATATTATTGTGTTATGCAAACAATATCAATAGAAAGAAAAATTTTATTTGAAAATGTCGTAACGAAAGTAAAAAAATTGAATTTTAACGTATAATTATTGGTTTATTTAATAAATTTACCAGATACATGTAATAAAAAAAGGTAAATAGCAATGTCAATAAAGTAAAAGAAATTTTAATTGACTATTACATTAGAAATCAATGTTATATTTAGTATTTCCATAAGAGAAAAATGTAGTTGCACTGCAAGGGAAAACTTTTTATGTTATCCCAGACTAAATTATACCTCGACATTAATAAAATTTAAATGCATATTTCATATTATTACAAGTTTATAATTTCTTAAAATAAATATTCTTATTTTTAAAAGTAACTTCAAAATGATTAAAATACACAAAAAGACATATAAGTAGGTATTGTTATTTTAAATATATTAATATGGAGATTAAATTGATATTGTTTTATATGGCTAATAAAATCATATAAGCTTCATACAAAATACTTTGGTGTTACGACAATTTAAAAATTCATCGACGTAAAAAAATGATTGGATAAAAATTAACACAGTGTAATTGTATTTCCTATTTATATTTTCTCCATAAATTGGAAATATTTATTTTTTATTTAATATTTTTACATAATTTTTGTATTTATATGATCAACACTCTGATTTCACCTTCACAGATTTTTTCTTTACAACACACTTTTCC
Source organism: Latrodectus geometricus (assembly GCA_026290005.1). NCBI lineage: Eukaryota > Metazoa > Arthropoda > Arachnida > Araneae > Theridiidae > Latrodectus > Latrodectus geometricus. The sequence continues at coordinate 15,682 of JAPDSC010079214.1, read as the reverse complement.
TTGAATTAATCTCTCTTTATCTCACTCTTTTTCTATAATCAAAATGTATATTTATCGTAACGAACTAATTTTCTAATTTTAATAAAAAGGCTCTTACTCCATGTGAAATCTGAAACATTAATATCTACAGATAAAAAGCGGAATTCAGTATCGAATAAAAGTAAAAAGGATATGTTTTTAATCATAAAAATATTTCATATTAATTTATTTTTCAAACAAAAAAACTTCCATTCGATTAAATTTTTCATTTAAAATAAAATATATGATAATAAAATGAGATCAAAGATGTAAGGAAAAAGTTTTTACTGATTAGATAAAGTGGTAATAAAATAGATAGCCACATTTTCTTTAAATGCATTTTTATGCTTATTTTAATTGATGAAATTATATGTGGAAATCTCTTAAAATAATTTAACAGGCAAGGAAATCTAAATAGAAAGAAATTTCTTATGAGATAACCGACATCTAATAAATCATCTTTCTTTTTAAGATATAAAATGAATTCTCAGTTTTCTCTCCATTTATTGAAAACAGAAATAAAAAGAAAACGGATATTATAATGAAAATCTGCAATCTCATAAAAAGCTATCCGTTGTCACTTTAGATATATTATGACTATGAAATATTCTGAAGTTCAATATTTTTCTAATGGTAGTTAACAACGACGATATTCTATCGTAAATCTAGAATTCCACAAAAATTCAAATTTCATTTTGTCAGAGTTTAGAAAATAATTTATTTTGAAGTAATTGATAAAAAATTATATTATTTTAGAAAGGGAATTAATGTCTTAAATCACAAAAAACTACAAAATTAGTTAATCTGAGAAGCGGAAAACTTGAGTTTAACAAGAATATAGCAAGCAATATACTGTGAATATTTTTAAGTAAATGCGTCAAAATTACAGCTTTATTCGCAAATGAAATTTAGAAATCCTAGGCGGCAAAAATCTGGTAATTATATAATCTCAAGTTCAGCATGTGAAAAATATTTTTCTTTTTGATAGAAAAGTAATAAACTGAATAATTGAAAATTGGTTGGAATACAATATGAACAATTGTCATTAATATAAAATAGAATAATACATTTTAATATAATAATAAGGTAAAATTATACATAAAATAAAATAATAAAATTAAAGTTTAAACATAAACACTTAACCATGCTTAAAGGTTTTGAACTCCAATCTACTTTTAGTACAATTATACTGAAAAAATTCTTTTGTAAAATGAATTAAAATGCTAATTTATGCGTTTATGCTGAATCAACATATAAATATTATCTATATATTTTTAAAGTTTGTTTCAATGAAAAACTAATCATAAAATAAAGATTTTAAGTTATAGATACAAGCACAATTTTAGAAACTTATTATAAATAATGTTTGTGCTTGTTTTTACTATAAATTGTAATTCGTATAATTTTGCTTTTGAATATATGAAACTATTTAAAATGGAAATTTTCTTTTCTTTTTTGGCATCTGTTAAGGTACATTAAATGTATATCATAATCTCATCATGTAACAAAATTATTTAACTAAGTTTATTTAAATAAAGTTAAGGTAACACAATCCTGTATATTGATATTATGATCCCGAAAAAGAATAAATCTCTAATGTTTTGTGTACATTAGTGGATTAAAACTGTTGGTTGTCTCAAAATAAATAACAAAATAACTATAACTCATAATATCAGTAATTATAACTAAAAAATTTGAAACATAATTAAATCGAACTATACAAACGAAGCCTTAAAAAATTAACATTTTAAGTGAAAAACTTAATCAAATAATGACTTAAAAAGTGAGATTGTCTGTTGTGAACACTAAGTCTTAGAAAGGATATTTTAATATTCTATTAATGTACTATGTATTTTATAGGATAAATAAAAAAATGATTTACCAGGAGCTAGTAAATCTTTTTAAAACTATTGCTTAAAATTATTATGGATGTTTAGCTGATGTAATAAACAAATTAAAAGGCACATTAATTTTATAAAAAAAAGTCAAATAAAAAACTACATTTAATTGGTAACTTTTAAATTCTAAGTGGATTTTAAATTTGAAAATTTACTTGCAAACAATATGAAATGTATTTACACAAAGGTAGTTGACATTTTATAAAAACTAAAACTATTCAATGAATTATGAATTAATATTTAATGATACGGACATTATAATTATATTTTTAACAGAGAACTAAATTTTATTTTATTTTTGTAAGCAAATTAACAAACAACCTTGAAGAAATTTACTACTTGTCTCTTGGAGAAATGTAATTATTCCTCAACAATAGAAAATTATGAATTTTAAAGAAGTTATTTCCTTAAATCTAAGAATTAATAAACACAATTACATGCCGAGGGAAATTTGATATCCAACCATTACAATTTAAATAAACTTTTTGCATTAATTCATCTATGACAGATATTTTAATTTAGAATACTTGAACATTCGCATAATTTTAAAGAAATGAGAACAGTATTTAAAGCTTTTAAGAAAGATAACCGATTTTTTTTAATAATAGAATAAAATAACTTAATTCTTAAAAGTAAAGTAAACCGTATTATATTTCATAATTGGTTTTTATTGAAATTGAAGGAATAAACGATGATATTTATTCCATTAATGGTTTATCGAGTATAGCAAATGGAATAATAAAGGAGCAGAAAAATCAATGCACGAATAAAAATAGCAGAATTAACTGAAAATAAATCAGACAAAAAAGTAATAGATGTTTTTTTTATTCATCTGTTGCATATCTACTATCAAACCTTGTAAGAGACCTTAATAAAATATTAAATGGCATAACATAGAGGTAAAAAAAATGTAATAAAAATTAAAAGGGAGAATTAATTTTATTTGTGGAACAAAAACACAATAGGAAAATATTAAAATAGAACTTGGTGAAAATTAAAAAAGTAAGAAATGAAATTTTTTAAATCATTAATGAGTTTAAATGTAAAACAAATAGATTATTTCAAATATCGTATTTCATTCTTTAGAGAATATATTAACGAATATTTATAATCAGTCAGGGAAATAGATTGACCAATGAATACTTCGATTACTATTTCCTAGGGTCAACACAAAGCAATTTTGCATCTTATGTGAAGAAAAATTAGGATTTATTTAAATAAAAAAATTAAGTGTTTATATACATAAAGCAAGCTTTACGCCGAAATTAAATTATCATAATAAACATGAATTTTATTTAACCAACAGAATTACCTTTATATTCATGTTTGATTACTGGTAGATAAATCAATAAATCTTTGCATATATCTACAAAATTTAGCCTTATAAAGTTTTACAATTTAGAATAGTTTTTTTTTATATAAATTTAGTAAATTAAAAGTTTCTTATTGAAAAATAATTAGTAAAAAGCAAGTTATAACTTAATATAAACTCGTCTTTACTTTTCGCCATTATAATATCAAAAATCAATCCTCCATGTAAATGAAATTTAATCTATTACAAAATAATTTACTGTAAGGATATACAGATGCATTACCATCCATTTCAAAATAAAATTTATTGTTTTCAATCATTTCAAATCTTAGTTTGTATGTTTTTATAGATTGGAGAAATACATAAAAAAGTATATTAAGCTTCATCCTGCAATGAAACTAATTATAAGTTCATCATAGACTGCAAATTTGCTCAATTTTATATTAATTCAAAGAATTATTTTTATATATATTCATATTTTGTCAAGAAGATAAAGCTGATAAATTACTATTTAGCATAAGTTGTGCTATGAAATGAAAATAATTTTTTTTTTTTTCTTTTGACGTAAGTGATGTTAACGTTTTTTGTTTTCCAGCAGAGTTGTATAAAAGATAATGTTTCTCTCATGTGGAACAATTTCTTGTATTTTATACCTGACGCTTTTTCTATATCCTTGTCCAGTTCAAAATGAGACTTTGTATCTAACAGATTCAAAATAGCCATGTCTTTTTGACATTCTTCACCACTTCAGGCGGCTCTATAAACCCTTTTTCTATGATTTAAATATCTCTCCTTCTTGGAGTTTGTTAATTTTTATTTGGTACAACTTACTCGCACAAATCTATACAAGATGTTTTTTAAAGTTTTATAGTATCATAAGATGCGAATAACATTTGTTCAAGTCAATAAAAGCAATTTAAATATTATTTTTGGGAAATATTAATTTAAAATTATGTTATTATTAACAAACTTATATAATTTTAACACAAATTTAAAATAACTAAAATGTTTTCTGCTCAAATATAAATCATACTATTAAATAAAAAAACATCCAAAATTATTACGAAATATTTTCAAAGTTTTCTTTTCTTTAACAAAAGTAAATGGAATATTCAGAAAAAACTTTTTAGTTTACTTGATGTAGTACTGAGAATAAAACAATGATGGAGAAATAAAATAATGGAAAAAAATATTTCTGTCACATGTATCCAAAAAGAAAGAAGAATCGTTGTCCTACTATTCTTTTCCAACAGTCGTGCCAAAAATAACTTCTCATGGGAGCAACGTGATGGAAAAAATGTGATGAACGTGGTTTTAACGAAAAATTCGAAAGAAATATTTACACACAAGAATAGAATGTGTAAATATATATTTAGAATTTTGTGGGTAAGGAAAGCGTGATATATGTTTTGAACTTTGACAGAATTAAAATATTTTGACCCAGAAAATGAATATTAAATTTAGAAACACAAATCATTGATAATAATTAAAATTAGAATATTTCTAAAGGGATTTATAACATTGTGGTTCATATTTTTACGAAAACATTTTTTGCTGAAAACTAATTTGAATATTTTTCACTGATAAATTCTTCTATTATATTTCCTATTTATGCGTCGTAAAAAAGAAAGAAATTAATCTTAAATTTAAGCTCATTATAAATTCACAATTTAAATTTATACACTAAATTTTACAATTCTAACTTTTGCATTATTTTTTCAAGATAATTAATTTTTTTTTGTAACATGTAGGAAGAATTTAGTAATAATAAAACAACATTAAAACTACGTTTAAAAATTTTTGCTACTACAAATTATGCAAAGAGCTGTGTTATCTGCTAATATAAATATAGCATGTATATAATTGAGAATCCTCATTATTTCAAATAAAAGAAAAAGGAAAAATAATTGAAAGAATTGCAGGATTATAAAGACAGTGACTCTTCAAATTTAGCTCATGTATTCAGAGCGATAAAATGAAAAAAAAAATAAAGTGTAATAGAATTTAAAGTAAATAGTTTTCATTTTAAGCATTCACATAAGCATTTATTTTCCTGAACAAAAAAGTTTTCAAAAAGAAAGTACTAAATACCAAATTTATTTCATTTTTTATGTTTCACTTTTAAAATATTCTTTAAGAAAATCACGTTTTTCATTCATCGTGATAAACTTATGTAGTAAATATTTGTATTTTATAAAAAGATTTTTTATAAAATACAAATATTTACTACATAAGTTATAGAAGATATTTACTACATACATTAAAGAAGATTATTTGTATTTTATAAAAAGAAAAAATTTGGTTATATAATTTTTACACAGTACAATATCCATTTGTGTGATTGGGTTTGAGTTAAATATATGAATTGGTATCTGGTGTTTGTTATTTCGGGAAACTTTTTAAATCACATACTAATTAAACTTTTAAAAATAATCAAGCGATATTAAATGGATTTTTCTGCTTTTATTTTTCAAATTTTTGTAGTTTTCAAAGTTTACTTAATATTTGTGTAAATAATGCGATGAGAATGAAATAAAAATGATGGTGAATTAAAAATTTTACTTTTTGTAATTTCTTATGGAAAAATATTTTACAATTTATTTACAAAGTCCTCATTAATTGTTAGTAATATTACAATGACTTCAATTAAGGATTGAATATTCCTTTTAATTCCAAAAGGAATTTTAATGATACAAGAAGCAATGAAAGATTGAAAATATATTCGCGATATCTAAGATGGAATAGCAAGGGTTGTGAATTCTCTACAGAAACTTTAAAGTGTATTGTACTCATTTTTAAATGAAACGAATTAGATTTTTCAAAATCTTTGTTTAGTAACAAAATAGTAAAAAAATTCCAAAGAATTGTAAAACATCATTAATTTTCACATAATTTGTAACTATTGTAATTATTATTATTGAAATAGTAAACGATTTTCGAAATCTGTTTATTATTGCTATACTTAATAGTCTGAAATAAATGAAAATATGATCGTCGTAACGTTTTACTTTCAAAGTATATTGATGGCTATTAAACTGTCAGCACTATGATGGAAAACAAGTAAAAAAATATTTATTGAACTTAAATAGTATGTTATAAAGATAAAATGATTTAATTTGACAGAATTTAGGGTTTACTGGTAATTTAGTAGAAATTGTTGCCGTCCCTGACAACTAGATCAGCCCTAACCTAGTAAGGTATTGAGTCAAGCAGGGCTTCGATAAGAGAAATAGAAAATGCATTTACAACTGCTTCAGTATTATACCATTCATTGTCTACCATAGTATCTGGGGAGGAGTAAATGGCCTGTCTTTCAACAATGCATGACCATATATTTTCAATTAGTGAAAGGTTGGAAAATAAGCATGCTAGGATCTCATTTTTGTTTCTTGACCTTTGTTTCGTGACATTTGTTTCGAAGAAGGTCAAGATACGAAAGGTGACATTTGCTCCGTTAACAATGCCTAATGGTGAACTTAAATGCTAAAGATTTTTGTAAAAAAAGAACTTCCATAGAGAGTATGCTATATTCTTGTTTTACAAAGGAGCTAACCGGGAAAACTTCTAAACATTTAAAGTTTAATGCTTTTATGATTTCTAGGAATGCTTCGTAAAATTAATAAATGCGTTATTTGTGAATGAACTCAGTTTTACTGCGAATGCAAAATAATCATAGTTCTGAGATCTCATTTCTAAAATTGCATAAAATTTATGTCATACATTGAAATAGACTACGTGCCACCGTAGATATTGAGAAGTTCTTGCAATAGTTATATCAACTAAATAAGTCTAGGAATTGCAAAAAACTTTTTATTGAATTATTTATTAACCAAGCTATAATTAAAAAGTACAAAATAGTAATCCTACTAAAAGCTTTGAAAAAAACTGATAACTACTGTATTGTTTCATTCAATTTTTATTTTTTGAAGTATCAGTAAAAATGGTTAATATTATTGGAAAATTTGCTGACTTAAATTTTATTTATATTTTAGCATTTAATAAAAAATTTCCTCTTGACGAAATTTTAAATTGTTAAGAGCACAAACTATATATTATTTATTCAGTTGAGACTGAATATACTTTTCAAGGATTTCAAAAAAATAAGTTAAATTATGTTATCACTATGTACAAGAAATAATTATGCATAATAGCCTAACATTTACTAAATTTTAAAATTAATACTAAGCTTGCAACCAATGTTATTTTACGAATTATTATTTGAATTTAATAATTTAAAATGATTCAAGAAATCATTTTATAATTAAACAATACAGTTTTCCAATCCCAGATTCACGAGAAAAAGGAAATCAAATATCATATGCATTTATTTTTTGTACTCGTAAAAAACTGATTAATTTTAATAAAAGTGCTTGTATATGTTTCAAACATGAAATAATTTAACTTGTAACAAACATGAATTATATTCTATCCTGTATTCTGGTGATTTTATATCCATGTTTCAGAAATAAAATATATTTGCATAGACTTCAGAAAATCAATATTAATATGACGAAGAGAACTCAAACTAAGTTGGAAAAGCAAATACTTTAAAGGTTTCATTAAATACCCCTTAAAACTACTAAAAGTATTAATTAATATGAATTTAAATACAGTTAGAAAAGACAAATGTTAAACATAAGGAGACAGACTTAATGAAATAAATGATAAATGTAATGATTATTAGTTATAATGACCTAGAAAATAAATAAATCTATAATATTAGTTTGGGGAAAAAGAAATCCATTATTTTTACGTGAACTTTATGTAACTTCTTTTGGATTCGCTATGTAAAAATGTTTAAAACAGTTTTCATGTAGATTTTTAGGTCTTGCGCGTTACTACTGCTGACATGCGGTCAACTTCGACCATTTTTGATATTTTAAAGACATTTTCGACGATGCTGTATCCACATGCGAGGTACATCTCTAACATCAAAAATACCCGAACGGAATCGACGAAACAAAAATTGTACGTAACTGGTACGTCTTATATAGGACGATAAACAACTTTCACAATTTTAACCACCTGGCTATCTTTTTCGTCGTTACAAGAGAAAAACGAAAATGTATCGAATTTTCTGTTTGTTGCCTTCCCTTTTTAAAACCGTGTACTCGTAACTGAATTAATCAAACATAAAAACCACAAGAGAATATTTTAGTGTCAATTGTCATCTTTCCAACGAGCATAAATCTGAAATTGTTTGATAGATACCTCACTAGATATCGTTCACTAGAGACGTCTACTGAAAAAAATAATGGATTACTTTTTCCCCAAACTAATATATAAGTAAAAATTTTTTTTATTCGCGTAAAATAAAGAGCACATAATGTCTATTTCGTAAATTTTGAAAATTTATCTAGTTATATTAAAACTGCTTTCAGTTAAATTGTTTGAATTTTCTAGTTTCGCTTAGAATTCACGTATAAAAGCAATTTTTTGTTTTCAATTTACACATTCTTTTTTGCCTGAAAATTGTAAATGTTAAAATTTTATTTTAGAACTCTAAGCCGGAATTTCATTACTTAGAAACGTAAACCTGTTCTGAATCTGAATTAGCTGAAATATAATTCCTCTATTATTAAACAAGAATTCCGTTGCTACAAAAGCATAAAATAAATGCAAACAAAACGTCATAACTCTCGAAATGTTAGGAAAATGAATGTACATAAAAATGTACTCTTAGAAACAGAGGTAATAAAAGTAAATTTAAAAACAATCGTTTAACGGCACGCAAAGTCTTAATGGATTAACCAATTGGAATTATAATATCAAGTCGCTGAACTAAATTAGTTCACCTTTATTTAAAAATGTGATTTAATTTAAATTATCATGTTTATTTTATTAATGATTATAAAAAATGTAGTATTATAATTACTTAATATAGACGTTAAGCATTGTTATTATTGATAATAATTTACTGAAAAGTTATGAATATTTTATTTTCCATTTAGTTCTAAAATACAGTAGTAAATTTAAAAAGAAAATTTTAGTTTTTATTCTTTAAAAGAAATAAAATGTAGGCGATGAATACACCATTTATATTTATTAGATATAAATCTAATTACTATAAATAATTTTTTAATAAATTCTATATCAACAAAAACGTTTGCCAATTTGTGTGTGTGCATTTTATTTTTGATGATCATTAAAGATTTTAAAATATTATAATATACTTATATTAAAAAAACCCATTTAATACATGTTAAACATTTAATACATTTAAGGAGAAGTTTCGTAAAATATTTCTTCATAAAACACCAAAAATATGAATTTTTAATCTAAAAAATAGTTTCAAATGGGTTAAAATAAACTATCTGTTAATAGCTTATCTTATCAATATCTACCAATAAAAAATATTTAATTATAAGGTAATGAATCACACTCATTCGAAGAATCGAGAGAGAACGAGAGAAAAAAATTGACCACAGGAAGTGTAAAATATTTCTTATTTGTAAAATTAGAATCTAATTTTGCATCATATATTTCTATATAAGATAACAATTTTATGTGATTTTATAGAAAAATGTCTAAAATATATTAAAAAATACTTTGATGTTACCAAAAGAATTTTATAAATTTCAAGTTTCTCATTAATTTTCGATTATATCTATAGATGCCATTTGTATGAGTAAAAGGATATTTAGAGAAATTATTCATTTTCACAATTTATTATAATTATTTCCTTGTAGAAGATTTATATGCAATTATAATAAAAATATTGAGTTACTTTGGGATTAGAATAAAAAGTTTTGGTTAACAATCAATTTTAAAATAAAACTTTACAATAAATACTTTACTAACAAATAGAAATAATAATTTATGTTATGATTTTTCATTTAATTTTTTTGCGTTGATTAATTTGCATAACTTCGCAAAAAGTGTGGATTTTTATTGAATTCTTTCTCTTGAAGGTTATTGTATGATAGTGGATGATTTAAAAGAATAATAATTATAATTTTTTTCTTAAGAAAGTACAGAGTAAATACTATATCATAATTTTATTTTCGTGAACTTATGAATATAACATTTCATTGCATTTTTTTCCAGGACATAATTTTCCATTTTATCTTCGACACACAAATTTTCTTTATTTATTATTCATATTTAATATTACATAATGTTTTAAATTGTATTTATATATATAATGATCATTTACATTCATATTTTACCCTTCTCATCATTTTTGCTAAAAATGAGCACAAATTCGTTTATTGTTTTAATAATTAAAACAAGAATTACATAAAATGTAAGAGCTATACATTACACTATTACACATTCAAATAAAATTATTTTTTCATATATTCATCTAAAAATTAATATATTTTTCTTTCATTTTTAACTAGTAATTTTGTTTCACGACAGTGCTGTTTATCATAAAAATACGTTAATTATATTTAATGATCGTGAAGAAAACTTTATGCTCAAACAATGGCAATTTTTTAAAAATTACATTTTCCTTTGGTTTCTTTTCTGATAATTATATTATATCCTCAATTTTAAATTAAAATATTGAATTGATATTTTAATATAAATTTTTAATTAATACGTATAGATTTTAAAATATGCTAAATGTAAGAAAGCATTATGAAGATTTTAAAAATGATGACAAATTAACTAAATTAAATGCTTGAAAAAAATAATTTTAAAATTTCAATTACCCTTTAATTGCATAAATCTGTTTTATTTATCGTAGTGAAAATTTTCTATTTACTGGGAGGACCATAAATCACAAGTTTTGAAATCTTGATAAAACATCAAATAAAACAATGAAAACCAAATAAGAAGATGTTTATTTTTTCATTTTTGAAACTCATTTGATTTCTGAGAAAGAACATCTGCTTCCATTGTGCCTATAATAAGCACAAAAGTATTATATTCTTTTCCAAAGAATTTCCCATCACTATCGTTTCGGAGACACTTATCTGTAACTGCATAAACTTAGACATTTTCTCATACACACATATATAAAACATATTCCAGAAATAAATCATTTGGTTTCTAATACACAAAATCTCTAAACATTAAGATTTTATAAAGAAAAATGGTTATTTCATTTCAGAATATTTTGAAAATTAAAAGATTTTATTTCTCGGAACTTAATCTATGTTAAATGTGTCTAGACATTATTATATATATAACTTATAGACTAAAAACAGTCAAATTAAAAATAAAAAAGATTTAAAAAAACATTTTATGGGCCACATATATACTGTTCGTAAGAATTTTTCATTAAAAATTTTGGGAAACTTAAAAGTATAAAAAATAAATAAACTCTTATATAAGTTGAAAGGAATCAGCTGTATAAAGAAAGTTAAAATAATATCATACTTTCTTTTTCTTAATATTTAACATAAAATATATCAATCATAAAATAAAAATATTTTAAACTTAGATTTTCCAAAATAAAATGTTTTAAAACATATAAAATTCTTAATTTTCTTTTTAAATGTATTTTATTTGTTAAAAGATTTATTTACAAAATTCATAAAGCTTTTTTCTGTAGTTTATAAGCTCCAATCTGATTTTTCTGAAAACCTAAACTCAATAGCAAGTATTGAAACTAAATTTGGTATTGCTCATAGTTTTTTTCAAACACCTTTCTTAAATTTTTCTCAGCGGTGACATGGGGATTTTCATTTTATGATACTTTTAGTAAAACAATAATATCAACCATTATGTATTAAATATCACTATAATAAGTGAAATTAAATTATTTCTGATGTGCTGTTGCAATGCTACAATTTATATAAGCATTTGTAACGAAGCTAAAGAAAATTATTAGTAACCATCAAAGTTTCCAAGGGAAAAATGCGCATATGTTTACTAATATATAAAGAAGAAAACAAAGTTCTTTATAAATTGTACTTTCTCATTGACAACACTTATACATTTCAGAAGAAAATTTTTGTGATGATTAAAGAAAATTGCATCTCAATGAATTGAAAATTAAATGAATGAAACATTTAACAAATGACGAAAATAAATATTAGAAATTATTTTATTGATTTTAAATATATTTTCTTAAAATGTGCATAAAATTATGTACTTGATAAGACACAAATATATTAAACAACAAACATACGGGTGATTTAAAACTATCCTTTTTATTTTAATGTTAGCATATTGAAAGAATTGCATTTTAAAATAATCATTTACTATTTTATTTGATTAATCATTTATCCACATAATCAAGTTAAATGTTTTCATTATCAAGCATAAACATGTTGACCGTTGTATAGTTGGCCTTCTTTGAAGTTTTTATAATCTCTCCCTTTTCCCAGTAATCGAACACCAGTTTTCAATTTTAAATTTTCTAAACTCCTTGTTTAATCAGTCCTCTATCTTTTCCTAGGTCTTCCGCGAGATCTTCTACACAACAGATTGCATTGAATACCTTAAGAGCTGTCCAATCGGCACTCATTCTCAGAAGGTAACTTATCTATCAATTTCTAATCAGTTTTATGAACTTAATATTTATCATTTTTGTAAATATTAAGAGGTGTAAGAATCTTAATTTTAGTAAATGTTAAGATAGGATCTTGTATTTTCCTTTACATTGTATAGAGATATTCACTTTGTCGAAGATAATTATAACACCATATGTTTGCGAGAATACTCTGTAAAGTACTTTTTATATTATTGTATGAGTTCACTTAATCAGTTTCCATTCCATAATTTGAAAATTGTAAATGTTATATAGATTGATTAAGCTAATGATAAGTTAATTTAACAAGTGATTGTAGTATATTTTAAAATAATTATAAAACAACAAACTCATAACAAATAAAATTTTTGGCTTTAATTCTATTTTAAATATATTGATTATAATAATCTCTTGAGTCAAACGAATATTACATATTATTGGATAAAATAGTTATTTATTAGAAAAATAATTTTATACTTTTCTAACGTATAATATTGTTAATCAAATTAGCCATTTCAGTAAAATTGTATATTGTTAAAAATTTGAATCATATGTATATTTAATACGTGAAAATTCTTCATAAGAAAATTATGAAGTGTTAAAATTAATAAATGAAATTACAATCTTCTTTAATAATTAATTGATCATACCTATGAATTGCAAAATAATATTGTTATTTTCAATTACTAAAAAGATCGAACATTCAAAGTATTAAACATATGACAGTTATAAAATTTGTAGAGAATCTATATTTCTTTTAATTCATTATAAAATTGCATTTGTAATTCAGTATCTTTAAGCATTTCTATTGTAGTGGTATCTTAATGTAACGTGACTATAGTAGTCTGGTAGAGAAAATATTTTCTTGGAAAACAAGGGTTGAAAGTTTTGGAACACTACTTAATGAACACCTATGTACTTAAGAGCTATATAGGATCCATTTTTATTTCATTAGTACGGCGTAAAGTGAAGAAAAGAGTGAGTGCTTCTACACCAACTTCATTCCTTAACCATTGTTCAAAATTATGAAGTAGTTGGCTATATTTACAGCTTGTGTCGACAGAATTTTGCAAACAAGCATCTATTCAATAACCAAATTTTAATATACATACTCCAACCTACTTATTATGTAAACTATAAATGTAAACTATTAACTATATAATTGTATAAACTATTACGTAAACAATAAAAACAATAAAACTATGTAAAAAAATTCATGAATACAATATTTTGCATAATAAATAATAAAATTTAATAAATAACATTTATAGAAATAAATAAATATTCTATGAGATTTTTTAGGTCAGTTATTTACCTAACATATTTTTAGATAATAAAGAAAAAGAAATCACAAGAAAAATGAATTTCAAATTATTTTGAAAATGTTAATATCCTTATAATTCATAACCTTATAATTTTTTATTTTTTATTTAAAATTTATTAATCTTATTGAAAAAAGAGGCTTTCGTATTTTAAAAACGCATTCAATTTACATATTCTCATATCTAAATTTATGTGTACAAAACTGTAATTCTTTAAAACTGCATATTAGAAACTTAAATTACCTTGAAGGTAAATATACCTTAAATACCTTATGAATATTTATTCATAAAATTAAAATGAGTTTATTGACCAAATATAGTCAGAAACATTTGATTACTATTAATTGAAATATTTACGAATATCGAAAGAATGTCTTATTATAAAGGTGAAAAATAACGTATATAATTGATTATCAGATTTACATTATAAAGCTTTGAACTACTAATCTTAAGCTATTAATGACCATCAATATAAGAATTAAGAACTTAAATATTTATCAAGAATTTCATCTCTTAATGAATGAAAAATATCAAGTGATGAAATCAACACCTGACCCATCATAATTCACTCCATATTTCCGTATCATAACTCCAGATCGGTATCAAATGCTTCAAACATTTAAAGATCATTGATCATATTAGTGGATCCTTTTCGGATCAATTACTAAACCAATTATCCAAGGAGCAAGATAAAATCTCCCTTTCCATTTAATAAAACAATATATACTAAATTTAGTTCTTCATGTTTTGTGTCTTTATATGTAAAAATGTAAATGAATTCAAAATGTTGTGAAATTGCTGATATTATCCAGTTTATCTCATTATAAAAATTAATTTACATTATAAAAACTGCATAGGAATGCTTAACATTTAAAGTCCATTTTTCCTCAAATGATGTTCATTCAAATAAAATATTACATTTAATATTAATATAAAATTAAGTGTTTTTCAAGTCTTATGTTATTCAAGCATTTTTTTTTTCCTAATATTTGTTTAAAAATTCATTGTTTTCAGATAGTATTTTGAAATTTAAGACTAAAACTTTATCATTCTTTTTAAATTTATATTATGTTTAAAATAAGTATTCCAACATTTGTACTTATTCCAAAGTATTTGTATTTTTTAAAGTGAGTTTTCATGAATATATATTATATTTTATAATGTAGTCTTTTATCGTCAATTTTGTGAACAACAAAATAGGATTCTATATTTTTTCCATACTTTTAATATTCTTTTAATACAATTGAAGCAAGATCGTTTTTTCTGAGTGCATTCATAAAGACTGTGTGCAGTCACTTTATAATCTTATCGCGAACTGAAAATAGCTCCAAACGATAAACCAGGAATTTTTGTTCAGTCTTATTTGTGAAGAAATATCAAACTGCTTCCGAACAAATAACATACTTTTAGTAGATCCTTATCACGAGTGGCTTCAAACAAAATAAAATGGTTTAGGTCTATAATTTGATGCTTGAGAGCGCTCAGAATACTGGTATCAAATAATCATCGATTCATCGAACCACGATACGGATTTTAGAATTGCATTATAAAAATTGCATAGGTTATTTTCCAGATATTGAAGAGTACAACTAACCAATTTTCTTTGTCAAAAGAAGATAAGAATTCAAAATAAATGCTTCTATTAGACAACAAGATTATCTACAAATATAGAAATGTAAAAAATGTAGTTTCTAAAATGATATATATA